>JAJHUR010123539.1:0-14953 GCA_027495735.1 Lutjanus campechanus | reverse complement strand
TTTTTTTTTTTTGCCTCTTAAAGGAAATGTGACATTTTCAGCTCTGCTGTCACAGGCGAGAAATAAAGACTGAAGGTTAAGTGTAGAAGGGAGTAATTGAAATAGAAGTATGATGCCCTCAGGAGGAACCAGTTCGATTAAGTGCTGCAACAGAAATTCTTGTCATATTTTAGTCGTCACTCAAGCAGGCTGAATGTTTAAATGATTAAATTTCATCACAAATCTGCCTTTTTCCTCCTTAAGTGCAAACATCAGTTCTATTACAGTGTGTGTTTATGTAAAGCTACTTGAGGGAATTATATCTGTCTGCCATTTGTTTTAAATTCTTCTGTTCTCCTGATATGATTGGTTAATTCTGTTGCAGAATCGTAAAACGGAGCGCTGAAGCTCCTTCATATCTTTGATTCTTTCATATCTGTACAGTAAATATGAAGCTATAAGATAAGATAATCCTTTATTAGTTCCATAGCAGAGAAATTTTCAGTGTTACAAAAGGGAAGAGCAAAATAGAAAGAAGCATCAATAACAAGCAATGAATAGGTAAACAAGCAATATAAACAAGAGGAGATATAAATGAACAAAAGATCATATAGAAAATGGGAAACAACATAAACAAAGGGAAATATAGAAAAACAGGGAACTGTATGCACAATAAAAACAAGAAACAGACTCAATAATTGAAAACCAGTAGCCAGTTAGCTTAGCTTAGCTTAGCACAAAGACTGGAAATAGGGGCTAGCCAGACTCTGTCCTACAAAATACACCCAGGCCATAAAACCCTCTAAAGGTTACTAATTAATGTGTTATATTGTACAAATTTTTGCTTTTTCAATCGGTCTTTGTGTGGATTGAAAGAACAGGATATAACGTGTTAATTATTGAGCTTTAGACAGAGTCAGGCCAGCTGTTTCCAGCTGTTTCCTGTCTGTATCCTAAACTAAGCAAATTTTAGCCTTATATATATTTAGACAGTGTCCCAAAATTTTAAACCAGGAGTGCCAAAACTTTTTCCTTCTGTTTACTGACTTTATGCTATGCTAAGCTAAGGTAAGCTAGCAGATTTTGATAACAATCCTAAGTATTTAAAGAACATTTTTTGCTCACAGAAAATAAAACCGCATAAACAGTGATTTATATTATTATTTCTTAACAATTAATTATAAATTTCTTTTCACTAGAAACATCCAGCGGGCCAAATTAAACTTCATAGCAGGCCAACTTTTGGTTGCCGTGGTTATACTGTCCATATAACAAGAGCTAGGATTTACCTTGAGATTTTATTTTTGTGACACACATGTACACACTTAACCGGACCGTACAAGAGTTCAATGAGGTACTGTAGCATCTAAATATCTCTGTTTTCCAGCATAAATGAGGTTTATGCAGAGGACAGCTTCAAGTCCTCTTCATGAGCAGATTGGGTTATTTATTGAGGGTACACTTGAATTACTGTACATAGTTCAGTATATATATATGAAAAAACTTGTTAGAGATGTATTGATTGATATTGCAGAGAAAGCAATAAAGTCTGGATAAAGAATAATAACCTGTACAGAAGGTTTCCAAAATTAGTTGATTACAAGAATGTTTTCTAAAACCACTCACTGATTTGTTCATTAATCAGTTGTTACGTCTGATGGAAAGAATAAATAACGATTGATGTGGGGCTGCTTATTATAAAAGGCACAAGTTATGGTTTTCAGAAATAAAGTCTGTCAGGTAAATACAGGAAAAAAGACGCAGATAAGATAAAGTAGGCATGCTTAGAATGACAAAACACCACATAATAGCAACAGAGCTGTGTTTTGTGGAAATGGAAATAAAGCTTATAGTTTATTTCTGGAGCTTTAAGCTGCCAGGAGCTGCTTTAGGACGTTTTAAGATGATTTGACAACAGCACAGGTTTGCATAAGATTTATATTGCTTTAAAAGCGTAATTTATGATCCAAACAAAATCCAAATCTCAGGATTGGATTGATCACTCACACACGATGATGACGAGTTTTGCAGTTAAAAAAAAAACACGAGTCAGCAAACAAAGTCTACAGTTGGTTATAAATGTTTCCTGATGCTTCACGTTTATGTAACCTCCCTGAGCATTTGTATCCGTGCTCATTTTAATGATAATAGCGTCTTACAAGGCAATCATGTGATCAAACACCCCCACTGTCATCTGATCCGATTATGCTGCATGTTGCTGACAGTATGCGACCAGCCTACAGTACACACGACATGTTAAGTTGTTTTCTCCCACCAAAAACTAAAAATGGCAGAAAATGAGATACCAGGACAAATTCAAGCGACCTTAAAAATTCTTCATACCCTTTTTTTTCTACCTCGATACACATGTGAATGGAAGCATCCCTGAAATAATCCTTTCACATTTTATGCATTTATTTTTATCGACACTGCCAACTCCATCAAACACACCCCGTTTGACAACCCAACCACTCGAGGCGGATGGCTGCCTACCCTGAGTCTGGTTCTGCTCGAGGTTTCTGACTGTTACAAATATGAGTTTTTCCTCACCACTGTTGCCTAGTGCTTGCTCATGGTGGGAATTGTTTGGTCTCTGTAAATAATGTAACAATAAGAGTACAGTCTAGACCTGCTATATATGAAAAAATGGCCTGAAATAACTGTATAATAATAAAAACTGACCTGACTTGACTCCACCACAGAGTGTATGGGTTGTAGCTGCTGCAGTAGTGGGCCAATCACACTTTGCACTAAATCAAAGAACGCTTGCGGTGATCTGGTAGAAAAGGGAACAAATGCAGGTTTTGTTTGACTGGAGTAGTTTCTGTCGTACTTGGTACGCCGTTATTTTGGTTCCATACCTTCAAGGCACTGAGTTCTGATACCCAAAAATAATACAAGCAAAGTTTGATCACAGGGATTATCAGTTAATAGACCCAGGTTTTATGATGTAGATGTGATTCTCATCCTGGGGGGTCGACACCTCCAAGGTGGTCACAAGATTTTCTGAGGGACGCCAGATGATTGCGGAGGATTTAAGAAAATAACACAGTGTGGCAAACAGCACAGAGTGAGGGCCGAGAAGCAGCTCTTAAAGACCTGAGACCTTTAAAGATATTCAACATATATTTTATGCTGAAAGAAAACCAAAATGTGTTGATTTGATGGTTAAGAGATGTTGCTCGGGGACCTGTAAAAAAGACATAGCATGTATAAAGTCACATCTTAAGTTATCCAATGTAAGCAGAAGGCTAGCTCACAAGCAAGCAGTTGTAGTTGTAAAATGTGTAAAATCCTACCTAACTACCTAGTTAATCCAAATCAAGCTAGTTACACCTGATAGCTAATGTTAGCAAATCACTAGCTAGCCAATCTACTTTAAACATTGGCTACCTAGCTAGTTAGCGAACTTTTTTAGCTAACTTAAAGACTAACTAAATGCCCAAATCACTTTTTTCTGATGAAAACTGATGCATATGGGCATTTAATAGTGTTGGTGATTGATTCAGATCCAACATTTGAATACAAAGCATCTGAATTGTACATATTCTGTTATGAATATGCATAGCGACTGCCCTCTACTGGTTGAAAGCTGGCTATTGCAATTGAATTTCTAGTGGTTGATTTGGAGGCCATCCGCCCAACGTAAAGAAACAAAAAAACAAACAAACGTGTCCCGACTCTGCCTTCTGATCAGCTGGGCGGTACACCTCCCTCCAGCCTCTGCTCTTGAGTGGGAGTCTGTGAAACAGCACTTATTTTCAAATATATACTTCGACACTCATTGTTTACAGTGTAAGCTCCTCAGTTCCCTGCAGTGTTTTAGTTGAAGTCAGGCTTAGACCTGGGAGTGAAGTTACACTTTAAGATGTGACTATGTCCCTTTTACAGGTCTCCTAGCAACATCTTCTACCCATCTTCAAAATTTGTTTTTCATGTCACCATAGATGAGCCGAGCATATCTAAGTGGAAAACAGGAGAGGAGAAAGCTGACTGAGGTTACACCAGGTATCATGCTGGAGCACAGAGCAAAAGGGGGCGGGACTTAGGGGACTCAGGAAGAGTCGGTTACTAACGTAAACCACCAAGCAGCAAACTTACCGAACTACTCAGTCCAGCATGATGGGGAAATGAGGGCCATAATTTAGATTGGATGCGGGGGGTGCAAACACCTACCTGATTTTTCTCGGGGGTCGTGACTCAGAACCGTTGAGCCCGCTGATGTAGAGCGCTGGTGGTGCGCTCAAAAACTTTGACCTGTAACTGTAGCACATGTTTAAGGCTGGTTGGTAGCGTGCTGCATGTGTTTGTAGATGTCACCCTGGGGAAATAAGTGTGACTGGAGGAGATTAATAAGAAACACTTAGAAAACAGCGGGCTTACAGCCTGACGAATATGAACCCCCGACAACAGCGCAGGCGGTACACAATAAACTCTCAGCCCCTGTGGGTTTGAACCCCTAAATAGCCTTAAAACATGGCTGCAGCTGTACAAATACAGTTTCAAGGGTAAAACAAGGACAGACAGGGATGCCTGAGCCCTAGAGGAAAACAGAGTATTGAAGCCTTGTTCCTATCAAATAATACTTTCATCTTTCTTCCCCCCACTTGTGATCTTACGTGTCCCCAAAGCTCCGTCCACGAACGGCAAAACTGTGTCTCTTTAATAATACTCTCCCTCCCTCCCTTTTTTTTTATGCCATTTTCTTTGCCTCCCTCAATATCCACCCTTCTCCTCCCCCTCCTTTTGCTCTGCGGTTGCCATGACAACAGCAGCACTGCACCATTCATCTGTTGGAGACCTGGGCTCCTGTTCCTGTAGAGAGAGTGCGCCTCTCACATCTATACATAACACGCTAAGCGCTAATGCAGTCACGGAGGCGAATGAGGAGCTCAGTCCTATCGGTGCTCCTCACAGGGAAAAAAGCTCCCTGTGCTGTTTGTCTTTTTTCTTTTCTTTTTTTTTTTTTCTTTTTCTTTCTTTTTTTTCGTAGTGGCGAAGGTTTCGGTCACCTGCCAGCCCGCGGTACTCCTTCCATCGCAGAGGTGTCACCTCTGTGTCCCCCGGTGACACAGTGACTGCTGCGTTCTTCCTTCCTCCTTCCCTTTTCCTCCCTCTCTTTCCTCCTCCTCCTCCTCCTCCTCCTCCTCCTCTCGCTCCTCCCGTCCCTGCCATATCTGCCTGGCTCTGTATCATTTACTGCGACTGAATTGAGCGGGCAGCATCAGCAGCACTGAAACCTGTGGAGATTTCCTCAGAAAGGAAACAAGAGAGGGGGAGAGCTTCTGTTCCTTCATCCTCCACCCCTCCTGCTTGGCTGCAGGTGTTTTTTTCTCCTCCTTTTTTCTTCTCTTTTTTTTTCTTATTTTTTGATGAACTGGTCATCGCTCAGGGAGGAAGGACTGCTCGTGTCGCTGGAGGGGGAAGGAGGGGAGCTGGTGCCGTACTCCAGCCTTCAGGAATGCGAGATCTGGTTTGAGAATGGTGAGCCCCTGCCTGCCACACCCTCTTTTGCTTGTTTCATTCCTCCATCTGTGCCTGCAAACTGTGCCCCCCTCCCGCCCACCTTCTCTTTTCACCTGCTGCTCCACCTTTTACTCAGGCCTGGCCTGCCCGCTCCTGTGATCTCACTCGCAGCTGTGTTGGCCACTGGTTCGAATGACGTTTGTGCAGACATGGGGCTGATGGGAGGAGCGCAGGAAAGTAATTTCTCTCTGTGAAATGATGCATTTGTCAAAGGGCTGCACTCTAATGACAATGTAGGCTCGAGGACCTGTGAATCAACCAGAGTGCGATAATGTAAGTGTTTTTTCGTGGCGAGCTGCTCTGTTTCATGCGTCAGCGTGGGTGAGCATTCAATTGTCTTTGAGTGTGTGTGTGTGTGTGTGTGTGTGTGTCTAAGCACAAGCTGTAGGCGGCTAATGGTGCTTGTTCTTGTTGTTGTGTGTCTCACTTTTCCTTCCAGAGCATCATATGTAGCATATGGTTGCGTAAATGGGCTGAAGTTGGTGGGGAATAGTTTTGCCCCTCTCCATGCAGCAGCAGCAGCAGCAGCAGCAGTGGCAGCAGCTTGTTGTTGTGTACCAGAATCACCCAGTCATGTGCTGGGATCTGGTTCCTCCTTCCAGTTCCAGTGCTGCAGGCTGCCTGGCTTGTCCCAGGGGACTGCTAGCTGGTGTGTGAACAGAACAAAATGTCTCAATAACACTGTCTGCCAGCAAAACACAAGCACCTCATCAGCAGCTGCTATTGCTAGTCTCAGGTGAATGGTTTTTGATGAGGCGCCCACAGCCAGTTTTCACACCACTTAGTATCGCCACCTGGAGAGTGCTTTGATGAGCTTACTTTGTCAGCTGTCATTCAGGATGGATCGGACTGGCAATGACACTAAGTACTCCGATATCAGGGTGGCTAAGTAGCCATGTTGATTGTGTCTAAGGTGGAAGAATTTAGGATGCCTCATGGGGTTAACTGTGGTGGAGCAGGGTCTCAGCCACGGTGATATACAGCACCCCTCCATGGTTATGACACAAGGCTTTTTGTATTATCTCTCCTCCTCTCCAGACATTTAGCTGAGTGATGATTGTCTGGCAAGAATCTAAAGATAGCAGTTCAACCGGAACAAAGGAATATACACTCAAGAAAAATATGATCGCAACACTTTCTTGGCTCCCATTTTTCTATATTTGAAGTAAAAGATATAAGGCTTCTTCTGTGCACACAAAAATGTTTATTTCTCAAAGTCTGTTCACAAATTTGTTCAAATCTTTTCTCTTTTGCCAAAGTGATCCATCCACATGACAGGTGTGGCATATAGAGATACTGATTTAACAGCATGATTATGACAAGGGTTGTACTAGGCTGATACTGCCTGAAATGCCGGTATCTTATCGGCAAGTATGCAAGTCTGTGCACAGATCCGACACTGATGTTCTGTGACATTCATTCTTTAACCTCTTCAACCTGAGTCAGGCCATATAACAATGATAGCAATCATATCACATCTCATACAGGGTTAGCACACAACTGTTCAATAATTTAAATGTTCTGGTATCAGTATTGTCTGATACACAAAATTTAGGTGTCAGAATTGGCATCGGGAAAGAAAAAATGGTATTGGAACGTCTGTAATTATGACACAGGTGTGACTTGGACTCGTCACAATAAAAGGGCAGAAAAAATGCTGAAAAAACACATTTATTAAGAACTGAACTATGGCTATTTCACATCAGGCCACAGATACCAATTGTTTACCCCAGGGGGGCAAAGTCATAGCCCACTCTTTTCTGCTGCTGACTGGCTATTACTTGTTGCCTTTGTTGGTTGTGTTGGTGAGGTTTAGACAGGAGGAAGGATTGGTTAGGGTTAGGGTAAGAATAACAGGATAAGCCAGTCAGAGAAAGAGTGGGGCAGGTCATGATTCCCCCCTGGGGAAAAAAAAGGTATCTGTAGCCCTTTGTTAGTTAGTTCAGTGCCTAATAAATGTATTTTTTCAACACATAACTGCACATTTTAGACTTAACTTTTATCGTGACCAAGTAGATTTTTTACCCAGGAGGGCAAAGTCATGACCTGCCCTACTGTGCCTCTGATTGACTAGTGTTCATTGCCTTCTTTGGTTGGGTTGGTAAGATTTAGGCAGAGCCCTAAATAAAATAGCCGTAGTTAAATGTCATTTTGTCTAGATAAAACTGCACATTTTAGATTGGCATTTTATTGCGACCAGTCCAAGGAACACCTGTGCAGTAATCACGCTGTTTAATCAGCATGTCTATATGCCACACCTGTCAGGTGGATGGATTATAGATGAAGGAGAAGTGCTCACTGACACAGATTTTAACACAGTTTGTGAGTAAAACCTTTTGTGTGCACAGAATAAGTCTTAAGATCTTTTACTTCAACTGCTTCGTGAAAAATGGGAGCAAAAACAAAAGTGTTAACGTTCATATTTTTCCTGAGTGTTTTGTTTGAGACAGTTATAGAACTTGTAACAGAAAATATACGCCGCATCGTCTGAAAATACACAGTGAAAATATGTGAAACAGTATGGTTGGTGACGTGTCATACACAGTACAGTGTGTTTTCCAAGGTTATTCTCATCTCCGCTTCCTCCTTAGTTCTTGAAGTGCCTTGTAGTCTATAGCAGTGCCTATGATCGCATATTTATTCACAAGACAAGTCACTTAAGCCCGGCTTTGAAATGTGGGCAATTGATGTGGCCCACTTACCTGAAAATCAGCCAAATAAAACCTCATACCCTCTGCAGTGGTTCAGAGTGATATTGATTTATATAATTGCTCAATTTCCCTCCCTTGCAATCCCTTGAGTGTGTGTCAGACAAATGGCTCGTGAGCCTAAGATAAGTCGTGAAATAAATATGACAGACCGTCTAAAATCCAGCCTCTTCCATAACTTAACCTGACACACAATGTGGAAAATGTAGCTGGACTTCAACGGCTCTGAATATGAATGTGATGTAAATTTGGATTGTGGGCTATATACACCATTTAGTGACAGTGTGGGTCTGGGTTTTCTGATGGAGCTGCAGCTCCGTCTCACCACTCAATCCTGATCACAAAAGCAGCCCGCTGAGTGGCTCTATTGACGGGTCGGCACAGTCTGTACGATGCATGACACCCTGGCTATAAATCAAGCATCGACGACACCACTGTCCTTTAAAATCCCCCACTTTGTTGTGTCTGTGCTAAAGGTTAGAAGAGGAATCTAATTATGAGCTACTGGAGTTGTTGAGAAACTAGTTGGAAGGTGTCATCTTCCCCCATTGTCAATCATGTGACCCGGCAACTCTCGCCCCCGGCTTTTTACACAAATGGCTGTCTTCTAAGTCCATTTCCTTTACAGTCAGACTCAGGCAGCACTTCTCAAATGTGTAGAATTTGAATTTGTCATCACGGGAGTCAGTATTGCTAACTCTCTAACAACTCCCCGGGATCTGGAATTACAGTCTTTTATTATGATGAGAGAAGACAAAGTTAGTGCCGCCATTAGCCAGATGAAGTCATCCTCTTGTGTTCCTGATCCCCCTCTGACCAAGCTCTTTAAAGTCAGCTTCCAGTGTCTGTGCCAGGTAACAACCTGCAATTAAAATTCTTCCCCAAAGCCTTCAAAACAGCTCCCATATACCCCCTGCGGAAGAAATGCAACCCAGTGAGCGCAAGGCCTTGCAATTACAGGTCCATCTGTAATCTCCCTTTCCTAAGTAAACTTCTAAAGAAAACTTTGCTTCAAATTATATACCTAATCATCGAAATGACAACGGCATATTACAAAAGTTTCAGACATGGTATTGAGCCAGAAAACCCTGAGAAAAGTGATACAGGAACTGAGAATAATTGCTGGTGCTAAAAAAGTAGCTGTCCTTTGCACAGTGTTTGACACAGTAGATCATGACAATTTGATTAACAGTCTTGGGAAATTGGTGTCTTGGGTTGTGAGCTTGTCTGGTTTCCTTCATACTTAACATATTGTTTTTGCGATAATGATTGTGGTGTTCCTCAAGGAACCATTCTAGGCCCCTTTCTATTTTCTACATGAGCCCACTAGAGCTACAGTGATTAGTCGATTAATTGATTAGACAATCAAAAGAAAATTATTTTTCATATTATTATTGTTATCAACTAATTTAATAATCAATTTATTTATTTTGGTCTGTTTTCAAGCAAAAATGGCAAATATTTCCTTGTTCCAGAATCTTAAGCATAAGGATTTGTTTATGTTTTCTTTGTCGTTTATGACTAAACAGTTAATTCTGAAAATAACTGGCAGATAAATCAATCATGAAAATAATCATTAGTTGCAGCCCGAGAGCCCACATGGTATCATCATCACAGTGTCATTAACCACGGTTATGCAGATGATACACAATTTTATATTTAAGTTTATCCAGATGCATTAATGCCCAAAACTAAATGTGAAAAAAACATTCTAAAACACAAACAGATTAAAACATATACAGAATTGAGAGTGGTTGAGTCTTAATTCCCATTTCAACAAGATTACAGAATAATATATGTTATTATCTTACCTGGAGCAGAGCTAAAGACTTTTTTCTGTGAGTAGAATTCTAAGAAATGCTGAAAGAAGCGATCACATCACCCGACTGCTTATGCACTGCTCAGGCAAAACTGATTTTAAGTTATTCTGTAAAACTTTCAATGACCTCCTTACAGTGCCAGATTCTTTCTCAGACATTTCCATTTTTCGCACAATAAAACTTGGAAAAGTTAAAAAGTTAAAAGTTGCCCCTGACCAAACTTGCTCTGCATTTTTTTTTTTGAAATTCCAAGACCCATCTTTTGTCTTTGGGGTTTTAATTTAGTTGCAGCCACGCCTTTCATGTTTTCTCCTTTGGTTTTTACTCTTTAACCTTTAATGAATATCTGTTAGGGTATTTTGCTATTTTATTGACATAAAACGTTGCATTGTCACTGTTTTTTTTAATCATATCAAAAAAATAAAATAAAATAGCTTTATTGGCATGAACAAAATGTTTTTTTATTTTTCAAAATATTGTTTTTTCTTTCTAAATTTCAGTCCTTTCACACGAAGCAGAATGCTTTACCTCTGCATGAGAGCTGCTGCACAAATGAAGTTACTATTACTACCATACTACCCTGTAGTGTTGTTGGTGCTTACATTTGGTTTTATCTGGGTATTTAGCAGTACCTTCTGGAAAAAACGCTGTAGAGAGGAAAAGAGAAACCCGCAGTGTGCTATTAATAGCGATGATAATGATTTGCTTACAAAACAGAGCAGTGGGTTACATATACCACCTCACTGCTTTCTTCGAATGCTGATGGTGGAGAGCTGAGCAAACACTTCTCTGTATGTGATCTACACATAGGCCTTAAGAAGTGTGTTATTGTGTGTGTGTGTGTGTGTCCATGCGTATCAAAAAAAAAAAAAAAAAACCTCACAGACGACTGCACAGGACTGCACAATGACACCAGCCTCGGTATTAGCATTCACCACTTGTCTGTCTGCTGTTAACTTATTTGCTCAGTCATTTCAGGCCGCTGAACCGCTATGAGGCATTTGTCTGGATCACAGCTCTGACATTGTATGGCTGCAATCAGTCTGCTAACTATGTCTACGGGATTACATAAGAGCAACAATTGATAACAGCTTCTTTTTTTTTTTGTTTAAACATGAAAGATTTTTTTTTTGTTGTGGAGGGAGAGGCTTCTTTGATGTTGATTTTATGTCTATTGGAGATAATGCAAAGATTATCAGAAACATCTTAATCGGAAGCCTCAAAAATCAGTCGTGTAATGCTTTTCCTCATTTATTCTCTTGTTTGAGTGCTTAATTTAATTCCTTAATTGAATAACAGCAGACAAACATCCAGCTCGTCCTGATTTTCTCAATGACAAGGGTGTGGTCTCAAGTTGAGCGTAGCCGGGAGGTTATAAATATCCCCACCAGGGACCGGACTCCAGTTGGGACAGAGGTCAAGGCAGCCTGGCTATTATTAGACTGCTGGATCAAGTGGTGTCCTTGGCAATTATGCTACTCTCACTTCCTTAAAGCAGGATCATGTTTAACTTTGCAGCTTGCCGTTATCCTTAGCCCCCCCGGGAGCGCAGGCTTCCCATGCGTCCCGCTGAGGAAGGGTATGTGAAGAGTTCACGGTCACTCCTCTGTGCCGCGGTCTCAGTGACACCATGAGAAAAGAAAGTTAACAATCTTTGAGCCGCTCAGGGTTAACAATACTCGCTGCGCTTCTACAGCTGAGTCATGAGGGCAGAGTCCTTCAGGAATGAAGGGTTTGTGCAGTGAAGTAGTCAGCTGCCCAGAAAGCCTGCAGTATGGACCTAAGGAGGATGTACACAACAGGGATTTAGACCAGAGATGATGTGATAAAAATAAAGCTGCTCAGAGCAAATAAATGCCCCAGTGTGCCAAAATTTTATGAAACACCCTATTGATGTTCCTGAAATAGTGTCAAACTGGAGGGCTCTGTTCAGGCAACAATTATAAACAGAACATAAATAGTGTTTTAAACGAGGTTTCTGTGGGTCATTAAAAGTCTTCAAAAGTTTAAAATCCAATCATCTGAATTTTAAAATGTCTTAAAATGATTTTGGCAGGTTCTAAAAATACATTTAATTATCGAGTTAGCATTAGCCTACTTTTACTACGACCCCATCTCACTGAAAGTATATCTAATTCTAAAAGTAATTAGATAAAAATGTTTCTGCACATGTTAGTTTCATTTATTGTGGGTAAGTGCAAGTTCAACGAGATCTAGTTTGAAAACAGCGCGTTTAGTGCTTTTAAAGCCTGTTGTTAAGAGCTAATTTAATGCCTGCCGCACTTTGTTCAAGAAAACGCTCAAATTAGAATCAACTTGCATCTATGCCAACATTGAAAGTAGAAGTGCTCTTGACTTTGATTAAATTCATTTAGGTTCTACTTTGTAAGTTATTCTGGGATTCCCATTTTCCTTAATATCTTTTGAACTTTTTTGACAGCATGAATGGGAAATAGGTCTTAAAGTTATGGTCTTAAAAAGACTTCAATTTAACTTAAATGATGCACAAATGGTGGTAAGATGCAAGCTCAGCTAAATCTGTTAAATCTGCTTTTAAGGGGGATTGTTTTGATTTTCTAGCCTTAGCTGGTCATGCAGGATGTTCCACAGAGCTGTGAGTCCAGATGAAAAAACGCCCCGTCATGTTTGATCAGTTGAGTTCAATCTTAACTTGAAAAGCACCTTAAAGGCCCCGTGTGAGGATCAGATCACTGCTCTTGTTTGAAGGCTGACCTGCTTCATACAGATTAATGTCTTGTGATGAATCAGTGCAAACAAACTGGCTGTCCTTAGTACAGTAGATCATGACATTTTGATTGACAGTTTGGAAATGGGTGGGTGTCTTGAGAACTGTACTTGTCTGGTTTATTTTATACTTAACATATTTTTTGTGATATATTGGCTGTGGCGTTCCTGAAGGAACAATTCTAGGTCCCTTTTTTATTTTCTATCTACATAATTCCACAATGTCCTCATAATGTCATTTACCACAGTTATGCAGATCATACACACTTTTATATTACAGTTTTACTAACCGATCCCAAGGTTTTAAGCTTATCAATGCATGGAGGTAAAAAAAGAAAAAAAAACTTAAAAAGTAAATGAGGAAAAAACAGATTTTCTTTTACTCGACTTAGTAGAAAGAAAGTAGAAAGCTAGGTTAAAAACCCACAAGGTCAATAAAAAAATATAGCTGGTCCCATTGTGTTGTAACTTGAGAACCACCTTAAAAACTGTGTGTAAAGACTTCTAATCATGCCCCTGATAATGATGCTGGTATTCCTCAAGGAACCATTATAGGTCCCTTTCTTTTTTCTATATGTATAATCCTACAAGGTTACATCCTCATAATGTCATTTACCACAGTTATGTAGATGACACACAGTTTTATTTTTCAGTTTAATCTGACGATCCCAATGTTTGAAGCTTATCAGTGCACTGCAAACAGAGTGAAACATATATAGATGCAACAGGGATTTAGAATAGAGACAGTGTGACAGTGCTACAGAGCAAATAAATGGTCCAGTGTGGCACAAATTTATGAAACACCTCATTGATCTTCCTGAAATAGTGTCGAGCTGGAGGGCTTGACAACAATTATGAACGGTAAACTTGATTAACAGTGTCCTAAATAATGCTATTAAGTGCCTTCTGAACAAGGAAATGATGCATAAATTGGAGAAACCAGGTTAAAAACCCAGAAGGTCAATAGAAAGTATAGCTGGAGAAAAACATCATGGGAAACAATGCTTTTAAAGAGGACTGTTTTCATTTTGGAGCCTTGACTGTTCGTGCAGGATTTTCCACAGCGCTGTGGGCTCAGATGGGAAAAAATCCCCATTGTGTTTGATCAGTTGAGTTCAGTCTTAACTTGAGAACCACCTTAAAGGCCCTTAAAGGGATTACTAATTATGTTTTGAACGCATTTTAAATGCCAATGAGATTTCTGATCACTGCTCTTGTTCCAAGGCTGGACTGCTGCATACAGATCAACGCTTTGTGACAAATCAATTCGTGATTTTGGACACTTTGATGGATAAATGGCACAGAATAGCTTCTCCAAAATCTTCCCCTGCACAGAGCTAGGTCCCCCAGATGTAGCTTTGATATCACTTTGTGCTATTGGTCTAATCCAGGCCCAATAAGGTTATGTGAAACGTTGAATTAACAGCTTTTTGGGTGAGAGAGAGAGCTCAGCTAATGAGCGTTCTTAGAAAACCAGCCCCTCCCTCTGCCTTCTTAAAATTCTGCCCGTGCCTCACCTTGCTCGGCTAATCCTCCCAAGGCTGTAATGATAGATACACAGACACTCACGCACATACATAAAAGAGGGAGAGGCAGTCTAGCTAATGGACTTGCACTTGCTGCTGACTGTCAGCAGCCTCTGTTTTGAGGCTGCGACTGAACAGCTCGCTGTGTTGCACAGCAACATCTGGTCTGCATTGTTTTGTTCAACAAGTCAAGCAGACGAGCACACAGAATCGTCCGCGGTCTCCGAGCTGGATGCTCACCGGGAACGAGCCTCTGGGTCATACATAAATACTGGTGGAATTAATTAAAATAACATGTCGAAAGTCCTCAGTATCAAGCCCGCATTCATTTTCAGCCACATCTGTGATTCAGTTTATGTATAATATATTAAAAGGGTACTCCATCAAATTTAGTAACCTTGCAGGACTGTTTTATTAGACTGCATTAGATTTAAATATGAGTGGAGATAATAAACCGGACGGTGAGTTTATGTTTCACGTATTGAAAAGCACGTCAAGTTACACGTTTATTAAAATGAAAGCTTGGAAGAACAGAAATGTTAAAGAATGTTGTTTCAATTTAATTTTATTTGGGATCACCTTCATTCACTAATGTCATTTTACTACTTTAAAATTAGGTGGACTAACCCTATTAAATGAAGTCATACCC
>JAJHUR010123536.1:0-19725 GCA_027495735.1 Lutjanus campechanus | reverse complement strand
TTAGGGGGTGAACTGTCCCTTTAAGTTGAGGCTCTGTTCTTAAAATGCCATTGCATTTGGTGAAGAGCGCATCATGACTTTGTTTAAGACTTGAAACTCAAAGTTTATGGCTGCATAAAAAACTTGTGACTTGAAAAAAAAAAATACTACATTGTTTTTGCTTTCTCCTGAAACAGGTCATTCCCGTTGCTTGGCATGTTGTTGTTGAGTGGAAAACGTTTCTCTGCCGTTCATTCCCACAGGTCTGGTCTGCTGCCCCCCTCTTGGGAGTATTTGCGGGTATTGACTCCCACTGAAATCAGAGGGTGTGGAGGCTACCAGCAACACACAATGACCCTGGACGGCTAACAATGGCCACACACACATATTGTTATGCTTTGGCCCAGCGTTGCGTCCCTCCCTCCCCTCCTCTTCCTCCCGTGGACCTCCACTGATGGATTGCTTTCCTCACTCTCGGCGCTTGGCGTGTGCTGTGGCCTCGCAGGACTCCAGACAACCACTGGGAACTGCCCTGTTTTCCCTCTCCCTGACTCTAAACCTCCAAACAGTCAGCAACTACGCTCATTACCCACCTCCCCTCGTTGCCTTTCCACCATATTGTGTTGCCTGTTATTTTTCCAACGCTGGCAGACGAGCAGGATTCTGTTGTTGCTTCTGAATCTGCCTCCAGACAATGCAGAGAAATCAAGCCAATGTTTGTCCTTTGGTTCCTGTTCAAGAGCTGGAGAAAGTAGCAGAAAGATGTAACATGAGGCGTATACAGTAACTGGCTATTGTCTTGCTTTTTGTCCAACAAAATCTCCTCATGTTCTGCAGATACGCCGCGCATACGTGCCTGCACACCACACAAACGCACATCCAGCTCAGCACGACTTGACAAATAATGTTCAAGATAAAACCAACATAATCCCCTGGACATTTGCCAGCTCGGTGGAACTCATTCTGCCAACTCGCTAACATGCAGGCTATCCGCTGCCCACATGGGGCTGCAGAGCTGGTTCTCACTTTCAGGGAGGTGGAGGTGTCACAGGAAGTCAGATTGCTATCCACCGGGCGTGCAAGAGGTCTGCAGCTGGAGAACGGCTGCTCTGAGAGATCTAATCCTCAGGGCTTTGAGTGGGATTTTCTACATACAGGGTGCTCACACATACCCACACATACACTTAGACGTATATACAGACATAAACAGAAATCACTTTGGCAGACTTGGAACAATGGGATTAAAAGGTAAATTCTGGCATCATACATAATCTGGGAACACAGTGCCATCATTAAAAAGTAATTTGATGGGGCATAAAGGACACAATCATACAAGTTTACTTGTCTGAAGGAGAAAATGAGGACCAACTTTGAAATTATTAACCAAACTGCCCGTTGTAAACATCCATCACTGTTTAAAGACCAACTTCCTGCTAATTTTGGCCAACTGTACTTGCCATAGTTGAGCACATACAGTCTTCCTGTGCACTGGTATTGATTGCCAACACTTTTGGTGCATTCACTTTCTGCTGCATGTCCAAATAAAGTTGTCTCGATCTGGCTAAACTGTTGAAACTTGACTAAACTTTGTTGAAGCAAAGTTTCCCCACATACCAGCAATTACCCTGGTGAGTACAGTGTTATCATTGCCAATAGAATTAGTGGTTAAAACTACAAGACCAAGAGTTTACAGCCATGCTAGAGGCTCTGTGAAGCTGTACCATGTGGTCCTTTGAACTAAATGCTAACAGTAGCATGCTAACATGCTTACAACATGTACATCATCTTAGTTTAGTGTGTTAGCATGCAAATGCTGCATTTCCACTGCATGGTATGGCTCGACTTGACACGACTTCTTTTTTCAAGTGCAGTCCTCAATGTAGGCGGGATTCTTAGCTGATCGTCATAGCGATGCCAGGTAAAACTGCTGTGACATCATCTTCAACGCGACACAAACACAGGAACAATGGAGGATGTCATTTTCTTTTAAGAATCAACCAAAAGCAGGAATGTTTGCATTTCATAAATTTTTAAAATCTGGGTCGAGTGAATTAAAAAAACTGTAGTTGCAATTTGCAGTCGGTGTGCAGGATTCTTGTGTCATGCAAGTGATGATTCCAGTGATGTAGCATCGGCCCAGCTTGCTTGCAACCTTACCAGAAGCGAGTCAAGTCAAGTCGAGTTGATTCAAGCAGATCTGCAACATGCAGTGAAGATACAGTGTAAGATTTGCTAATTAGCACTGAACACAAAGTACGGCTGAGGCTGAGGGGAACGTTTTTGGTTTTGCAGATGTTGAAAAGTGGAGGGATCACAAAAGTTGTCTCAATTCATTCAAATTTCATGCCAATCCACAAATAGTTGTCGATACAGGTCACTTAAACCCACTACAGTCAACCTCAGCGGAAAGTCAAGGGATCGCCAAAGTCATTAGGATGTTTTCACCAAATTTTGTGTCCATCCACCCAACAGTTGTTGAGATATTAAACCGACTGACCGACATTTCCGTCACTGAGGCTGAAAATGAAACCCAGTGTCTAATTAAGATGGGATTTTCCTTTAATCAGGACACGAGATGAGGTTCACGGGTCTTTCTTTGGGAGATTTGTATCTGCAAGTTTCTTCTCTGCACTTGTGGATGTTTCTGTATGAGTGCATCCATCCCTGCAACCGAGAGCCAAGAAGGGCGGATGAAGCGTGGGTGGGTGTGAATGATTCTGACATCATCACCGCCTGCCGTCTCGTCCTCTTCCAGTGCCCTGATACTGACAGGTCCTCTATTGTTCCAGCATTGCGTGGGCTCCCAAGGTTCCCATGTGTTAGAAATCATCCACCCACGTGCTCCAGCAGACAGGGGCCCTAGACTATGAAACTGTATACTGAGAGTCTGTGGGCTGCAGGACGGGCCCTGATGAAAGACAGTGTGACTGTAGAGAGAATAACAAACGCCAGGCTCATACTACACACACACACACACACACACACACACACACACGTACCTGCAGAGATGCAGTGCAGGCACACACAGATATGCATACACATGAAGTAGACAAACACATACACACACTGTCACGCTACAGGCTCGAACAGCCCAGACTTGAGGGCCAGTGGGAGTTGGAGTGTGGGGGTGGGTGGAGAGATGGGTAGCAGGATAGATGGATGGGTGGTGGTGGTGGTGGTGGATTGGATGGATGAGGAGATTTAAAGAGTCCTGGTTCACGATGGCTGAGCCCACTTCTGGTTCTGCTCAAAGCTGGTTTGGCAGCGGGCCAGGCTAAGTGTGCTGGCACAGGTGAACACAGTCACACTCTTGGCTCACAGTCGCTCCACAGATCATTAAAATACAGAGAGGACAGAGCCGGGGAGTCTGTATATTTTCAACTGGAGCCGGACTCATTGTGTGGCTACATCTGCATTTATTGAAATCATCTGCAGACCTGCATGAAATACTATTTGCAAATATTTGTGTAGGTTTTTTTTTTCTTGCTCTGCTTGAGCACCAGATGGCTGGGAAATTTTACACTATTTGAAAATGAATTTAGCATTAACATGTGGTCACCAACGTAACTCATGCTAACAGATGTTTTCTCAGACCAAGTTTAACTTAAGTTTTTGTTTACATTTTAAACAATGTCACAGTGCTGCGATATATTATAAAACTATGGAACAGTATTTGTCAAAGCGATGGAAAATAAAAGATCCGGTAAGTTATCATGATGAGAAACCTTCTCAAAATCATGACTTATTATCTTGAAATAATACAAAATTTTCACAAATTTCTAACTTTTACACCAAGTCTAATTATTTTGAGATGGTTTCTTGTTATTTTGTTTTTTAGAATTACCAAGACAATTTTTCATGAAGAAAAACTCTGTTTTCCTGAATTAATGAGATAATAATGAAAATTTTAATGTAAAAAAAACCCCCAAAAACCAAAACTGTTGTCCTGAGTAAATCAGATAATTTTTCATGTGAAAAAAAATCTGTTTTCCTGAATTAATGAGGTAATTTTTTGCCAATCACGTCTGTTTTTCTGAATTCTTGAGATAAATTTTCACGTAAAAAAAATGACTTTTTTGAGTTAATGAGATAATTTTTCATGTCAAAAGAATTCGGCTCTGTTTTTTTGAATTAATGTATTAATTAGACACCTCCGGCAGGACACAGGGTCCTACCTGGACCTGCTGGAGGCTGGTTACAGGCTTTGGAATAAGGCTCTGTGCAGCTGAGAGCCGGGCCTGGACATGGAGAGCTGTCCAGTGGTATCTCATTAAATCACAAAAACAGAGCAGTATTGTTGAACATTAAAATATATCTAATTCATTAAGAAAAACAGTGATTCATTAATTCCGAAAATAGAGCATTTTTGTCAAAGTGAATGAAATACGCGTCTGTAATGTTGAGATTCTAAGTCGATATTTTGAGATACATTATTAATGATTTCATCACATCGGTGGAAATGAGCTTCCACATGAAACAGGCCACAAAGTGAATATAATTTAGTACATTATAAAACAGCAGTCATGTGTGAAACTGCCGCCTTTTTTTCCAAACTGTTCCCATGACTAAACTGTGTTTACTATACACGGAAACTCAGGAGCAGAACTTTTTATATTTTACCTCAAACACGTCAAAATAACACCTCGCTCAAACTCAAACTGTGACCTGCTGGTGTTTGCTGCCCTTTCTGATGGCGTTACCTCATACAGGCTCCTCATTGTTGGATCCCGGTCATCTCTTTTTTTTTTTTATGACAACACCTGTACTTGAAAACCTCTGCCATCTCGCGTCTAAAACTTTGTATGGAAACCCAAATCCCTGGAATTTACTGGGGGCAGTAAACGTGCGGCTGATGGTCCGTAACCCTGCTATTTATTGATCAGCCCGTGAGTGTTAAACGTCTACGCTTTCATGCAACACAAAGGGCTTTTTGGAAGTCCTGCCTCTGACTCGATATATGAATAATGTGAAAAAAAATCATATTTGAATCATTATAATCTTAACATAAAATCTGTACAACCACTTTTTGTTCATCCTCATTCATGCATATGTTCAGTATATATTGCTTTCAGACTTGTTTTAGCAAAAGAAAATCTGACATTTCAACTAACTGTTAACAAATGTCTTGTTAACATTTATTAAGGGTTTAATTAACATACTAACATTAGCATATGGTTGATAAAGATATTAATTAACATTTATCACTTATTTTTCACAGCGAAGCCTTTTCATCAAGAGAAAAATGTTTTGGTTTCTTTTGGTTAAATGTTTACTTAAAGGTCATTATCGTCCATGTTCTTGTCCATCCCTCAACTTAAGAATTATTTTTGGTAAAAGTTGAGATCAGTGGACAAACTACGTGTTCTTCTTGTAGAGGTTTGCTCTTTCCTTTATTTTCATGCAGATGTTCCTTCGCTTATAGCCCAACCTATAAATTATTGTGCATGTTACACTAGTTGAAGACATGTATCCTTTAAGTAACCCTTCATAAATGCATCATATTTCACCAACAACAATATAATATCATTTTGCATGACAGTTGAGACCCACCTTGACCTCAGTATATTTATTTCAAAACAGACATTACTCAGATATCCAGACATTAAAGCTGCATTAATATGATTTTTTTTTTTTTTGCTATTTAGGGGCAGTTGAAAATTCAGAGCTGCCTGTTATCAGTATATAAAGTTGTTGTGGTGAATGTGTTGGCAAATAAGTCATATATCTTGTAGACATGAAGCAACTGGAACTGGAATTCATTCAAGTTCTATTTCTGTTCACTTCAGGCTAAATCCAGTTCAATCTTCTTTTATCTCTGCTTTTGGTCTCCACCAACTCTCGAGGGAAAAATCTGACTCCTCAGTTGTTTGTGGTTTCATTTCTTCACCAGCTGTAGTCGCTAAATTTATCTTTTCGCTGTGTGGTGCTGGTGTGGGTTTCTGGAGCCTTTTTCCTGCATCTAAAAATGAAGTTGACAAGAGCGATGAGACTAAACCAAAATGATAAAGTTTAAGGCCTGAAAACCAAAACGACGAGCTGAAAGATGCTAAAATGCTCTGTAGAGCGGAGAGGAACTACCACTGATAAATCAATACAAGTGAACCTGCAATTTGATCCATTATTAATATAAAACTATTGATTCACATTTGACATATTGGTCAAAGAATTGCACTTAACGATTACTTATTTGCATCAAAATCATCCTCTTTTTCCTTTTTTTGGTAATTTTTGGACACCTACCGAGCTCTGATTGGTTGGTTGTTTTTGCAGCCTGTTGAAAAGCACAGTCATTGACTAAAATGATTAAATTTCAGCCCAGAAAATCACAACAAGGAGCTGGAAGACAAAATTAACTGCAGAGTTTGTCATTATATGAGCAACACCTTTCACATGTCATTTAATGATCAGAGTGCTTGGAGGTTATATTTTGTGTTATCCACGTGGAAAACCTTGCTGGTTTCTTGCATCTGCATTTTCCAGTGGTGGTAATCCTTAAATGCTTCTGTGAAACCAGACTCCAGCAGCCAGACTCATGTTGGATTCTCACAGTCCAGAGACATGGGCGTCTTTGTTGTGAAAGGTTCGGCTGTCTGGCAGCCATGACACCTTTATGACAGCAGCCTGATCCCGGTGCCCTCTGGTAGCCCCTCGTGCTGATGGATGGTTCCTCTGCTGCCTGATGCCATTGACTCCGGGACCATTTCCCCAGCGCTCCTCGAGCCGGGGCTGTTTGGACAGGGGACCTGCGAGGCGGGAGGATGAATGGAGACCTGGTCACAATGGCTGAATGAGCTTCTGTGTGTGACGGAGAGGCTCGCTGGTTCCACCAGAGGGTCGGAGGTTCTGGATGTGGGATTGGTTTACCGTGAGGACAAAGTCTACTGTTCAGCAGAGAGAGTGAGAAGCTGCTGATGTGTTTGATTGATGTGTTTTTCTTTAGACATGTTTTACTGTTATACACTTTCCCTGACATGTAGACTCAGGTAAGGACTGCGTGACATAAATAAGACTAAATTTGAGATCAAGTTTATGATCCGTTTATGTCACGTTGATCAACAGCTCTGAAAGCTCCTGAAACTTAATCTTCGCAAAATGTCCCAGTCCAAGTCCAAGGTCTGGGGAGTTTGTTTGTCCTGGAAATATGAATCTTTTAGAGCCCTTATAAACATCGTACGCTATCAATTTTTGGGAACACTTCAGATGAATGGTCGCCTTTTCTTGAAACAGAACTCAGACCAAAATTCATAGTAATGAAGATAACAGAATACAAGTAAAACAACACTTTAAACATTTGAAACCAGTTGTATGTTATTATGAGAAAGTGTCACAGTTTGAGTAGCAGAAACAAGACGATGGGCCCAAAATGCAAACTCCACACCGCGGTCACATGAAATCATTACAATAATAAGTGTTTCTTTCTGTGAACTAACACTGTGACTTTAAGAGCAGCACAAGTTCACATCGCACGAGTACTTGTTAAGATAGAGACACAGAAGCAGCTACACCAGGAACTGTGACTGAACATGACTGAACGCTGTGCTATCATTGCAAATAGCAATTTTGATTTCTGTTTGAGAAACTTCAGAAAACCTCCACAGAACGACCAACAACCTGTCGTATCAGCAGAAATGTTCATTTCAGGCTGATGCGAAATTTCAGTTTAAAGCCTTTTTCGATACCAGTGATGAGTCTTTCTGTTTCCTCCAGTTTCTTTTTTTTCTTCTCTCTGCATGTTTATAAAGTAAAGTCACACAGCCTCGGGATAACTGCAAAGTTTTCACTTGAGTTAAAAACTTTTCATCTTACATGGACACGTCTTTGCCGTGATTCACACCACCTGCGGCAAATTTGTGTCTCTCAGCGCCCACACATACCTTTGCAGTGACTTTGTATGCAATCACTTTGCTTTTAGAACTAGCTTTACATTGAACACAAGGAAGGATTGAAGATCATAAAAAGACACTTAGACACTGAAGACCTCTGAGTGGGTTCTGTGTCCTCTCTATGTTACTCTAAACTTAGTTTTAGTTGAATAAACTTATCTAATGAAGTGGTAAACACTTTAATAAATCTGATCCTGTTCCTTTAAGTAGCTGTTGTAAAGGTCTTCCAGGGTGACTAGAAGGCTCTGTCACTGACAAATTACTTATTTTTCAGGCATGGAGACTCAGTGTTGTGCATGGAAATGCTAAAAGAGCTCACGTTCATGAATGTGCTCATGTTTTTAGCCAACAGCGAATTGAATAGATCAGTTCGCACCCAATAAATGTAAATGTGAGCATTGTTCACTCCCAAGAGAGTTAACAACGCTCACGTTGCCCACTGATAAAAAAAAGTTTCATGCAGACCGATGCAGACTTGTAGCAGAAAGAGAACAAATACGGACAGAAGTGCCAACGTGCAGCATGAAGTGTTTGACCTGGACTACACTGCAGACTGGAGTCTCTGTTACAGTGAGAAACAGTCGTCTCCTCTGTTTCGTCTCCTCCTTCGTCTCCTTGCAGTTCTCATGCATCGTGGTGCCTCCAGTTCAAACTGGGAAGAAGGAATTTTTGAGTTCCTAGTTGGTCATTTCAACAGTTTGGTGTCTGCAGTGCAAAACATTCTCAAATAGTTGTTAATCGTTGTTGTTCTTACCAGCCATGTACCACTGCAATGTACGATGGGCATGGAACAATCTACAGGAACATCTCAAATTAAATACACTCGATCCATCGATTAATTTAAGGGATATGATCTTATTGAAACTGCACAACACTTTCTGAACTTCGAACTAAAATACCAAAGGCGTCCTGCAGCATCAGAATCACTAACGTGGACCGTGTGATTGTTTTTCGCTGGTGTTGTTGAGGTCTTTGAGGCAGACAGTGAAGCCTCACTCTCTGTCCTTCATGCTGTGTGCGCTTGCTGCGTGCTTTCTGGTGAACAAGGCCCTCTGTGTTCACTTTGCTCAGCAAACAGTGTGATTGAGTGGTCCTCTGTGTGATGATTTGCAGAGTCAAACTGCTGCTGGAGTTCCTGGCTCCACACCAGGCAGGACGCAGCAGGTCAGAAGCACCAACCAGAGGGAGCCATAGACCCGGAGTCCCACGGCCCGACGTTCTGGGATCCACTTCGCTTTAAAAAACGCAACATCCAAAGGAGCCTTTGTAGGAAGTCTCGGATAATTTAATGTTGTGCAGCTCCTCAACTTTGGCCCGTCTTGACTGATTGTGCAATGGAAATGGAAGATTTATAACTCCTGCAGGAGTCGCTAATCACCGGAGACGAGAGGCTTGGGGGGGGATGAGCAGAGGCGGGCTGCATGAGTGTCCAGCGCTGACTACCTCTGACTCACCAGGCCTGTTCACTTACCCACAGCTACACAGACTGACACGCAAGCTCACACACATGCAGACATGTTCACTCTGACATGACACACATGCAAACACACGCTCCTTGTATGCCTCCCTCAACACAACGGCCGTCTGGGGAGGATGTGCGGAAGAGATCACATATTTCCTCCTCCCTTTCTTGCTGTTTGGCGGTTTCTGTCCCGCATGTGTGAGAGGCTGAAAACAGACACACAAAAACAGAGAAGCTGAAACAGAGAAATAGATTTGCAGGTGGCTTAAAATAACAATAAGGATGAGAAGAAAGAGAGGATGTGTGTCCACTGCTCCCAGCAGCTTAACTGGATGAAGGATCACAGGGAGGAGGGCAGAGCAGAGGGCCAGGAAGACAGCAGAACAGTCTTGTTACATTAAGTTTCTCCTGGGCCCATTTCTTTTGACAAAACCCAGCGTACTCTGGTCTACTGGAGCCATCGGCAAGGTGAGACAGACATGTTCAGGACAGACTCTTACTGTCAGATTTAAAAAGATGAGAATTAACAAGAGGCAGAGTCTGAAAACGTTTCTGTGGAGCGCTCCTGAGGTCATGTCGGACGAGTCTGTCAAAGACGATAATGCACCAAATCATCAGTGTCCAAAATATAAATGGAATTATTTAATTAAACTTGAGTACTGCAGCCCAAATAGGAAGTTGGAGCCATAGACTGTACATTAGATAGGTGGAAATCCTATTCTATCCAATAAAAGAAAAGTTAAGTGCCTGCCAAACTCCATTAACATTTTACTCAATTTAACCGTTATCAACATCTACTCCTTAGAAAAGTTTTTTAATGATTTCTTACAACTCATAAACAGACACTCACTCATTTTACGAACATTCAGCACTAATTTAAACTCGAATTAACGTAAAACAGGAAAATAATAACACAAGTTATGGGTAAATGTCAACACTGTGGCTGCAGTGTTGCTGTCAGAGAAGCAACGATTTCAACTTAGCATGTTTCATTAATCTCTGGAGACATATCATGGTCATTTTATGATTTATACTATAGTTTACAGTAAATATGATGCTGGTTTCTCCTTTAATTATTTTACGATCAATTTTTGTGACACAAAATATTCTCCACTGTAAACGCTCGAACATCCATGGCACTAAATTGTCCACACAAATATTAAGGACTGTCAAAACTGACTCACACACTGATCACTTGTCAGAAGAAGTTTGGATTTTTGAGTTAATTTTACTTCAGTTTAAGACAAATTAACACATGCACTGTGCACTTATCATGTGTTTTGATAGTTGAATGAGCTAAAAAATAAGTTAAAAATTCCCCCCAGCACAGAAACAGCCTCAGCACTTCACTCACAGCCAGAATCTTTTCATTATGACGGCTGCTCAAATATTTTAACATAAACAGATGAAGTTTATCACCATGTGCCTCAGGCTGCCTGCCTCTTCTGGCACAGTTCATTCACTCTTTTAAGTTTCAGTTCAATTCACCAAAATATTTCCGTCTTTTGTTGGTGAGCAGCAGTCATCAGAGGTCCAGCACTCGACTGCATAAAAAGGAAGGAGTGTGATTGGCCAATGAGCATCAGCTGTGCCAGTCGGCTCACCTGACACACAGCTCTCGTCAGCCATCCCCCACATGTCTGACTGCCGACCACGTCCACCCCCACAAAGACCTCAGGTTCAGAAAACAGACACAATACCTGCAAAATGTTGATATACGTTTTCATAACAAAACCCCAAAGTGCCACAAAATCCACAAAGTAAAACATATATTGACTTTTTTTTTAGTTCAAGTTAACTTAATTCATCAAAAAATAATATAAAATAAAATATTTTATAAAATCTAAAACATTCAATCAGTTAAGTCTGTTTCTTGTTCAATAAAAGGAACAATTTGTGTTCATTTAATAAAACAGAAACACATTATTACAACAGCATTAGAACAGCATTTGCAGTTTTAGGCTGATTTTTTCCCCCTGTGTTTTACTTATTTTTTCTTAGACACACAATTTAGTAAAAACTAGTCAAAGCAACGTTTGTTTTTAGAGTGCAGGCGCAGCAAATTCTCAGACTTCCCAGCATGCTTAGAGGTCCTTGTTTTTATTGGTTGTTGTACAAATTTGTTTGTAATGTTTGTCAGCTGTCTGAAGAGTTGTTGGTCCAAGTTAATATTTAAAACTTATTCAACATGTTTTCTCAACTTCAGTTAACTTAAATCGCTTGTTTGTTTGTTTGTTTTTTTTTTTTTACAAAACTCAGTAAGACTTAAAACTAATGAATCCGCCTAAGTTCACTTAACTTACATTTTTAAGGTGAATCAGCTCAAAATAATTTACTGTGCACATTAAAAGTTTTGTGTAAAAGCTGTTTTCAATAAACTAAATAAAAGCTGAGTGAGTGAATTGTGTTTATGATGCACAAACACACACTGACCTGCACCAGTCCTCCCCTTAAACACACCCCTACAATATTAACTCATTATGATGTTATCTTAACTCTCACTATCTCACGTTTTCCCAGCAGCCTGTCAGATTTTGCAGAGAGAGTCTTTGATGTGATCAGCGAGCTGCCGTCTCAGTGCACAATAACAACGTGCAGATGGAGCTCACGCAGCAGCGCGCAGGGCCCAGGAGGAGCAAGACATGCTTTAATTTCTACGGTCGCCTCTTGTAGTGCTGACCTTCACACCTCCGGCGATCCATCAACAGCTTTCCCGCCAAGAGCTGCTGGAGCCGAAGGCTGAGCGCTGGGTTTTCAAAATAAATGCATGAAGGACTGTGGGAGCAGGTGAAGGCGCACAACAAACACAAGCTCATGATACTCGCAGCAGGTCACCCGTTCACTTTCCAATTTTCCTTTCAGGCAAAAAAAAGCTGAGAAAACACATTTAAAGGCAACTTACTTCGATACTGGTTTTAGTTTTGAGTCTGAAACTTTGAGAAGTTTTGTTTTTTGTTAATTTTTTTTTTGTTAAAAGCACAAAAAGTTGAGGTTTCATTAATCTGTTGTTCAGATAATGTACTTCTATAATTATTATTGTTCGATGCACAAACTAAGGTTCCTAAACCAGGTTCTTTCTGCTCTAATGATTAAAATCTCTAAAATTTTTCTGAATGTGACATTATTGTAACTGATATTCTTTGGCTTTTTAATATTTTATTGACCTGACATGACTTTGGTTAAGCAGTGGAAGACGGATGGATGAAAAAAGGCACAGATAACTTGCAATTATTGAATATCAACTCCACAAAAGTTGCATTTTACTTCCCTTTTTTCAGTCATAACTCAAATCCTTCAGATCAGTGGTGCAAATAAGACCTGCTGCATTAACTTTTCACGAAAATATAAAAAATATAGAGTGATTCTTCGGCTAACTCACACTGCAACATACTGTTATCTTGGTGACAATAACGTGTCACTCGAAGCATGATGGGAGCTGTGGTACATCAAAACTCCCCTATCCACAGTGGAAATGAAAATACAAAAGTGACAAAATGCATGAAACTTGACTGCGTATATCCCTTTCACTCTGATATTCCACTATGTTTTGAAAACCTGTAGATATTCAGGCAAAACCGTTTGTTTCATTGTTTAATCGTAATGCAAATTATCCACTGAAAAATCACAGAGTGAGGAAGAACTGTGCAGATTTTGTGAAACTTTGCCTACAACAAATTCTTAACGATTTGGGCCTTCTTGTAAATTCGGCAAATACAACAAATTATTTATTTCTTTGTGGGAAAAAAAAACCCACAGTGCATTTTGCAAACGTGAAAAATTTGGCACTAAGTGCTAAACATTAAGTTGTTTCTTTTCTTGTAAGAAAACATCATGTTGCTGTGAAGAGCAGACAGGTAAGATGCAGTGTGGTGCTGCTTTACTCTCTGTTCAGCCATCTGAGTCTGTCTTTCTTCATCATCTGTGATGTGAAAATTACAGACTTACACACAGTCTGATAAAGTAAAAGTGTGCATCTTCCTGAATCACAGTTCGTTTATAAAACCGTGGAGTGTCTCTCCTGTCTGGCTGCTGACAGCACAGGTAAAAATATGAGACTAACTGTGGGGTGATTGAAGAGACGCTAATGGACATTCAAGTAATTAAACAAGAGTGTTTATTTGGATACAGAGCAGGGAAGTGAGATCTGATCACAGGTGGTCACTCGGGACACGTCTGGAGACACACACAGTAACACCAGGTGTGAACTCACATACTGATCGGATCACCCAGGACGCATGTTAATACCAGGTGTGAACAGGGCCAGAGACACGTCTCGAACAAAGGTAACTTTCTCCTGATTTGTTTGTCTGAAAATGCCGTTTTATGGTCCGTATGTTTGGAGGACGTGTGGCTTATTATCTGCGTGCAAAATCAGACTTTGTACGCAAGTTGAAGTTGCTGTGACACATGTTAAAAATGCAATGTTACATGTTTAAAAACTCACTTGACCTTTGTTGCTCATGATGCATTCGGATGACGTGGGATTTTATATATACATACTGACATGAATCACAGCTGACTGCAGTAACCTGTATATAGACCGTGGTGTCAACTACAATACTGTTGAACACTTTGAGGTTAACTGTAGACGCACCACATTTTTTCATTAATACTTTTCTACCCAGATGAATGATTCACAACTGGAAATGTTTTAAAAATGGAAGCGCAGCTGCTCATGTAACCGCAACTTGTCTTTGTCCACAAATCCAACATTTTTAGCACTGAGCTCACTTAAAATCGAGCTCTTTTGGCCGAATTCTCTGGTAATCTGTGCTTTTAGTGGCAGTGCCTTCCTCATGTTGAAAGCCTGGTTAAAGAATACGGCCGCTGAGTGCTGAGGGTGAAGTCACCGACTGCTTCGAGCTCTGACGAATGTTTTCTTATTGCTCTTTGCCCGCAGAGACGTTTGTATTCAAAGAAGAGGAGTTATTTCAAGAATGTTTCCTGCAGCTGAATCTGCTTTTATAATCACAGCTCAGGAGATATAGCTGGGACTGAATCCATCATTATTTTTGGTGGCTGACACAGTCTGAAAGGGTGACTCTGGTATTCTTAAACCTGGGTGTTATTTTTACATATTTTGGGGGACGGGCTGCAACGGCTGCCACGTAATCCTTCGTGGTAAATGCGCCTTTCAAAGTACCTCCACTCATGGCACGTACAGACAGTGAGATTTCAGCAATCTTATAAGTTTATTGCAGCCACACTCTGCGAAAGTGATCTAATAAACTTGGGTATGACATCAAGTTTGACGTACATACACTGTGTGATGATGATGCAGGTAAAAAGAAAGCATCATCAGGGTGCTTCATCCATCTGCGCCGCTATAGAGGTAAATTAAGAAGATAAGCAAGAACCAGGCCCTTGCAATGGTGGTATTTATGCGTCTGGACAAAATCCAAAATGAAGATGAGGAGGAGAAAAGAGGTTAACTTGGAACGCCAATTTTGCAAAGACAGCTTAAGGTAACATTAAGTATTTTTTAGCATAGTTAAACCTACATTCAGGGCGTCATTTCATGCTGCATTCCTATGAGATAGAAAGTAGGAATAACAGCTCACACACCTGTTGGAGCAGCACGTGTGCTTGGCGTTAACCGTTGGTTTTTATTTCGGTGCCCATAATAGCAGGTTAGAATAACCACACAGCCCGCAGGCTGAGCGGCACGGCTCACGCGTGTGTCACCGATTTTTTTCTGCAAAAATGCTCAGTAAAAAAGATCAGTTGACAGTCATATGAGCAAAACGACACCTTTCACTTGCAGTTGCATTGCCTGTATCTGTTGCATATGTGACAGACGTGAAAAAATCAGGGTGCGGGGCAGGAATCTTTCTTTCTCCCTCGCTCCTCCTTGCTCTCCCTGTGAAAGAAGGGCTAAAAAATCTCCAAAAATCTTCTACAAACTCAGTGTAGAAAGATGTGACTGGAGGAGCAGCACTGCACTGAAAACGCTGCCTGTGTTGACACCTTAGGCGCACGTTTGAAATGCTTTATAAAAAGTGTCCTGCAGATATAAATCTTAAATTTTGCAGAATGACCCAAACAAAACCTTCCGCGCCCCAGTCTTTGGGAAAGACTGCTTTAAAACACCACAGAGTAACCCAAAATATGTAAAAATAGCTCCCAAACCCTTTTAAATTCTGCACGACTGTCATCTCAGATTCAAAGATGGAAGGCGATATTATTAGAAATGCGTCGCCTCAACTTTTTTTTTTACTGCAAGTCAATTTATCCTAAATCAATAGAAAAATAAAACAAGGTGTTCAAAGCTCAGAGAAGTGAAAGAAGAACCTCCGTCTTCTCCGGTCTCGGCATGGTTCAACATCCCACAATCACAACACCGCCAATTAAGTCTAATCCATAAATTTGACCACCCCTGCGCCTTTAAAAGGAACCTCTATGGCGAAAGAACAACATTCCAGTTTCATTAGTTTACACTGCTGATATTAATACTATCATTACAATTGGACATGGTTTATTTTGACTACTATTACCACTAATACAATAATAGAGCCTAATAGAGGCTGAGCGAGGGGGGAAAACGGGCACAGGATCGACTTGGAGTTATTCCACCCCCAGCAGCTGCAGCGGGGGCCCGGAAAGGTCAGACGTACAGTAACACTTGACCCCGACTCCCTGCGTGTGCGTGCGTGCGTGTGTGTGGAACAACCATCCCACCCTCCCGCCCTGCTCCAGTTCCCTGCAGACCAGCAGAAAGGGCAGTAACCTCTGAAGGCTTTGTTTGGTTGGCCGGAGTCTGAGCATAGGCCCACCATTGTAAGTCTGGGGACTCCGCTGCTCGAGCTCTTGTTTTCTTTGGGAAGCAGGAAATTGGATGACTGGCTACCTGCTACAACAACATCCTGTACTTGAGAAGCCGTCTTTTCACCCATACCCACCTATTATTTCCCTTTTCCATCATACGCAAGTGGTCAGCCAGCGAGCTTTTTTTTCTTCTTCTTTTTTTTCCCTCCTTTTTCCTCTCGGTCCTGGGGGCCCCGTGCGTGGGTTTGTCTAGGTTCCACTCAGGTTGAGATCAAATTGGCCCCATCCAGATGCTTCCGTTGAAAATAGTGTGCGGGGGCCAAATACTTCAGCTTTTGGAGCCCGACTCCACCTTGTCAGGTTAATGGCCCTTTGTGAGCTGCGGGCTGGAATGACAGTGATGGTGTGTTCCTATTCAAACACACACACACACACGCTCAGATCTACTTATAGCTCTGTCGGTGCTCGTCAGGTCACCTCAGACCAATCAGAGGGGAGGTCTGCGTTGGGTCTGATGGAGGCCACTTGCCGTTATGAAAACATTCTTAAGGATTACGGTGCTACAGACAGGATCTAGGTGGGCGTTGATGAGGGCTGATTCCCATCTCACCTCGGGGATATCCGACCTCCATGTGAGATATTAATGAAGATAATTATGCCATCATCGGAAGGGATTTGGTGTAAAGCTCGCTCTGTCGCGGGGGCTTGCACTGAACACCCATATTACACGTCAGGGCGGCGTAATCCCACCTGATAAGGTTTTTGTCACTGCTGTGACCCCCATACAGGAAGGTTTCACTGTGACAGTATAACTGATGGCCGAGACGTGCACATGTACAAATGTTGTGGTCTTTCCTCCTATATTACCATTTAAAGGGACAGTTCATATCAAAATTTTAAGAAAGCATATTTTTCTCCTGGCCTGTAGTGCTGTTTATCCATCCAGGTCAGGCGTCTGCAGCCTTCACAAACAGAAGAGCCATGTTTACCCAAAAAGTCTGCAGCCGCAACTATTAAAATCTTTTATTTAGCATCCATAGCGACCTTATGGAGACTCAAGAAGACGAGCCACTGTCAAAATTTAGAGGAGAAGGCACTGAGCCATAGATGCAGGGTATGATGCACATTTTAGTTAATGAAATATTAAAACTTTTAAAAATTTGGTGCAGAGGCTACATATTTTTACAGTTAGCGAATATAAGATTGATGCTTGAGTTTCCTCGAGTAGGATTTTGTCTTATTTAATTTACAATCTATGTGTCCAACTCAACATGTGGCCTGTAGGTCTCACTTTTGGATATGCAATTGATAAATATCACTCCTTTAAAGCTGTTTAAAGGAAAAACCAAATCAAAACGATGAGCAGAAAGACACTGAAACACTCCGCACAGCCGAGGTAACCTGCAGATTCTCAGAGGTCGACCCAAATGCTTTGTAGCTTCAACTGTTGCCATGGTAATCGACGTCCAAATTAGTATTCAGATACTGTGCTTTTTTTTGTTTTTTGTTTTTTTTTTGAAGAGAGGAAATAGACAAAAAAGAGGCAGAAGACAGATAAAGACCTGCGCACGTAAAATACAGGCGTGTGCACAGAACAGTATCCGTGAAGGAGTCTGTCTCTCATCAAGATGACTTTTGGAGACTCTGGAGGCGGGGATGGAGTAGACAGTGACTACTCCTGTTTTTACTCCTGTCTTCATCTTTTATTATTAGACTCATAATTACAATAACAGCAAAGTATATGAGTGAATAATGACGGCATGTTTGAGGAAAATACTTGTGTTCTCACTGAAGCTTCGAAGAGGAGGGGACAGTTACAAACATGCAGCTGTAGTAGTCGAGCTTTAATGTTTGTCACGTTGATCAAAAAATATGATTTAGCTGCATCAGTCTCATCCTCTCTTGTTGCCATTATTCTGGCAAAAAAAGGTGATGTCACCATATTTAATCATACCTACAAAACATCAGTTGGTTGTTTTTATACTCTGGGAAAAAGCCGTCAGTGAGCACAACATCTGAGTTGGTTGACTTGCTTAAAAAATATCTCAGGAGTCAGAAAACAATATTTTCAAGTACAAACACCTTGTTACTGTACTTAAATAGTTTTCAGGTATCTGTACTTTACTTGATTATTTATTTTTCCGACAACTTTTTGCTTTTACTCCCTACATTTTAACACAAATACCTGTACTTTCTACTCTATATATGTACAAAACGGATTTGTTAGTTTAATTTTGATGCTTTTTCACCATCGCACACCACATTCCCAATGAGACTGAAGATGTAACAAAATAAAAACGTAAAAGATGCAAGACAAAAATGACATAAAAGACTTGACATGATGAAGACGACGTAACAATACATTCGACAAAAGTGTGTAAAAGACAGAAAAGTCGTAAAATACAAAACAAGATGTATGAAGACCGAAATGACATAAAAGATGTAACAAGGTGAAATCAACTGAAAAGACGTAACAAAAAAACCCAACGAAACAAGACAAAAATGACATAAAAGACGTAACAAGGAAAAACAATGTAAGAAGACGTTATAAGACAAAAACAACGTAACAAGATGTAATTAGATGAAAATGACGAAAAAAGACGAAATCAAAGAGACAAAGACAAAGACGTGACGAAACAAAAGACCTAAAAAGACGAAACAGACAGAATTGATTGCAAAGTAAAGGTGAGGGTCAGTTAGCTTTGCACAGAAACAGCTGGTAGAAATGTCCCTCAGATGACGACTTTTTACTTTTATACTTTGAGAACATTTTTTGCTTTTACTTGAGTAAAGACGATGAATCAGCACTTCTACTTTTACACTTTTACCAGAGTGTTTTTCTCTTTCTACACAAGTTAAGAATGTGTGTATTTTGCCACCTCTGCAGGTACACACACACACACACACACACACACACACACACACACACACACACACACACACACACACATGTGATTTATTGCCTTTGATTTCAGCTGCCAACATCAAAAGCAAATGGGAGCAAACTTCTGCTCTGTTATCATTTTGTTCTCGAGCCTGAACCATCGTCACGTCTGACCCACTGATCCACACGTGATAAAACCATCAGCCCAGAATACATTTTGACCTACTGTCCAATCATAACTCAATTGTTGCGGGTGGAAGAAATTATCAAGATATTTTCCCCATTTTGCAGCAGATGATTTATTCTATTTGCAGAAACAGGCAACATCTGTGTTTTATCAATAACATTCATCATGTATAAAAAAAAAAGAATAGTAAAAAAAAGTTGCTTGACAGAAAAAAAAAACAATATTCTAGGAAAAAAACTGACAAATGAAAAAAAAACCCCAACCATCTGATTCGGAGGCACTTATGGCTTGGCAACACTTGTGCAGTCTGAGTTTTCCCAGGTGGTTGTAGTCAAGCGTCAAAGGCCATGATTACAATACTGGAACCAAAGGGGATGCACTCAAACACAATCACATCACGGTCTGATATGTCAGCACCGGCCTTACTGCTGCTGTCTGGACTCTGTCACTGATCTACAATGACCTGACTAATATTTAAACACAGTCATCGGCCTCTTCGACAGAGTATTTATCAATAGTGGATCAAAATGCAGTTCATTATGGACATAAATTGACTATTTACAAC
>JAJHUR010123531.1:0-16880 GCA_027495735.1 Lutjanus campechanus | reverse complement strand
AAGACCTGAACACAAGTTATATTCACAGAGCCTTTACTCTCTGGCAAACAGCCTCATCCTGCAGATGTGATCACTGAATTTGAATTAAAAAAAAGGCCTTTTAAGTATGTATACTTGTTAAAAAATTACATAATAAAGAAAACAGTATAAAAAATTTCTAAAAATATCAGGAAAACTCATCTCTGATGTAACATTTCACAGGAAATAATTTGCATAAAATTCACTCAATCACTACGCAAACTTTGCACAGTTGTTGAGTTCATTATTTGGGTTAATTGTACAGTTTATTAGTTGTTCTGGCCTGTTATTGTTATGCATTGAATATAATACAAAAATATGTCACTGAGTGTGGAGGGAAAAAGTTTGGGAACCACTGCTGTAGGGACGGGGGAATATCTGTAGCAAAGTTTCATGGTGATCCATTAATAGTTGAAATATTTCAGTCTGGACCAAAGTGTTGGACTGACCGACATCAACATCCCTAGAGCGAGAGATGCTGCTAGTCTGCCCACAAACGACAGACTAATCAATTATCAAAATAGTTGCCAGCTACTTTTTTTATAACCGCAAACTTATTGCATCACTGGAAGAAGCTTATTATTATTATTTATTTATCATTTATAGCTTCATCTGTGCAATATTGATCTAACAGTACAGTAATTTTGTGCAATAATTCAACAGTGCAATACACTGGCATCATTACTGCTTTTATTTATTTATTTACACTGTGCATTTCAGCCAACCTATACTCTTATTGCATCTTTAAAATATATATATATATATATATATATCCCATCTTCAGCATTGTTTGTTTACACTGTTTATTTGTACCACTGTTGTAGATATACATATTGTTTACACATTTCTTCTTTTCTATATATTGTTGAATATTGCAGGATAATGTACAGATTTTTTCACTTATTTTTTACACACTTATCATTTCTATATGTTTATATACGCTTATATTCTAAAATGGGAGCAACTAACACAACAAATGTTTTTCCCCAGGCATAAACAAAGTATTTCTGATTCTGAGAAAACCCAACCTGCGTTCTGCTGAACTGTGGTCATGGCATTTGTTACACGGCAGCTGGAGTTGGTCAGGCTTGACGTCCTGGGGCAGCTTGCACAAAATCCAAAACCTGACTGGTCTTATATGATTTAACTGGTGTGACTGTAACCCTTCATCCATTTTTATAGACTTGTTTTTATGTGATGTCGTCTTTTCAGTCTTTTAATTGTATTTATTTATATTGATTATAAGACTTGCACCGATTACAATTTTTTGGGCCGATTCCGATTTGCAGAGTGCTTGGACAGCCGTTATCGATTTTGGCCGATTCCGATTTCATTTTTTCCAAACCACTTTATAGCACACAAATTTTCTAACTTTCCTTTATTAGAACATTTTAACCAAGATACAACCAGCTTTTCAATAATCATGTCTTTGCTAAAACACACTCTACATTAATAAATAATATATAACTTTTTGTCTACTATATCATCATCATCATATCATAGCACGTGCTATATTATTCTTAAGATTTAATTTTCGTTCGGGGTAGTGTGTGTTTTCTGGCTCCTATTTGCTACCGGCTGAGTACACAGGGTGCTTTTATTAATTGGTTAACAATCACAAATTGCCATGAATTCAAGCATGTCTGATTATGAATGCACTTAATACAATAACTTTTGGCTCTACCATCTTAATGAGACACATGACACGCTGTCTGCCACCACCTTTGTGTGGAAATACTTCAAAATATTAAACAATGAAGATGCAAACTGTGTAAACTATGTAATTTTCAGGAAAATATTAATCCCTACGCCCCCAAAAGGCTATTTATGGGCTCTGTCAAACTACGAAGTACGAAATTGTGCAAAATTTACTACAGAAAATAACAGAAAAACAGTACCGAACAAACAAATGAACAAAGTTGGGATCAGCACCTTGGAAAGCGCGGCGGTACCAAACACCTGGAGTAAAGCATGTTATAGCTTTAAATGTAATCATTAATTGTTGCATACTGGGCACTACTGAAAACAACATGCAGAATACAGTGCATACTGGTGTCGTACGCAGTATGCAGTATGTGGTTTCGAATACAGCCCAAGTTTCATGCGTGGGCCATATTTAGTTATATTTTTAGAATTTGCCGTAGTTTGGACACCTCTGGATAAGTTGTACCAAACGTTTTCGGTGTTGTTCCTCCACGCCCTATTTTAGCCTCGCAGGTGTTGCATACTGCAAACTTGTTATCCTCCTCACACACTTTAAAAAATTTCCATACGGCCGACATGGTGTAGGTCGCCAAAGCCGTGAGTTGCACATGTGCGTGTTTGTGCGCTGCTGATGTTATTGACCTGGGCAGGCTGACATAAGGGCTGACTTATCCTGTGAGGCATTGTGGGGGTTCAAGGAGAAGAAGAAGAGGCAATGCGTTTGCTTAGTGTTAGTTTGTTTTGGGTTTTTTTGCTGCCGCAGCGCGGTGGGAATTTGACCGGCACTTCAGACCGGCAGATTTTAGTCTGACCGGCTGGTCACAGGTCATGGCCGATCACGTGAAAAACGGCGTGATTCCGAGCATTGCTGATTAATCGGTGCAAGTCTATTGATAATACTTGATGTCGCCTTTTTATCCATTTTATTCTTTTTATTTATTTATACTAACAAGACTAGGCAGCTGTGAGATGGTGGTGCAGTGGTTAGCACGGTTTCCTCTCAGCAAGAAGGTTCTGAGTTCGAATCCCCCAGCTGGCTCGGGGGCTGGGGAGTTTGTTGCTGGAGCGGGACCCTTCTGTGCAGAGGTTGTATGCTCTTTCTGGATATTCTGGCTTTCTCCCACAGTCCAAAAACATGCAGCATAATAGGTTAATTGATAACTCTAAACTGCCCTTAGGTGTGAATGTGAGCAAGAGTGGTTGTTTGTCTCTACATGTCAGCCCAAGATGAACTGGAGACTTGTCCAGGGTGTACCCCACCTCTTGCCCAGTGTCAGCTGGAATAGGCTCCAGCGCCAGTTACTGATGATGGATGGATCATTATATTGCCTCCTGGGTATCCTGCTCTTTTGTTTTGTCTGTCAGAGCATGTTGAAAACTGTTACATAAATTGTTATTGTTATTACTGCTACTACTAACTAGAGGACAATAGGCCACGGGAGAGGACTAACAAATCAACTCCAAAAACCTCCAGAATGGTGGATGGCTGCATTGCAGATTTTTGGAGCCTTCTCTCCCACTAGGGACAAAGAGAATGAGGCAAGTAAGTAAATGTCAGAGACAAACTAAGACAAATAGAGAAAAATGAGACACAGGTGTTAACAGTACTAAAGCAAAGTTTATTAGAAGAAACAAAGAAAACATCACAAAGACAAAATAGCTATAAATCTATCATTTCCTCATTTTGTTGTTCATACAGCGTGTTTACTCCAGACCTTAATAATAAACTTTAAAAGTGTAAATCGGTCAGATTTAACCTGTGGGGTGGAGAGGATCTGTTAACTTTCAACCTGCGTCAAACTGTCACAAATATCCCAGAGAATGTTTTTTGGTGAAGAAAATCTCTGGGGTTTTTCTCCTATTTATAGTCACACATTATTCCACACGGACGCAATCACACATGCGCGCACACACACTCAAACACGCTAAGACCAACGTCTTTACTTTGGTCTTTTTGTTGTCCAAACAGGGTGCTACACACTTCGCCCAGAGACTTGTCTAAATGAAGAGCGCTGCACTCACCATGTAGCACCTTCAGGGTCTCAACAGTCGACAAATCATTGGAGTCTGAAGGACGAACATGCACACGCTGTTTATTTATAACTATTTACAAATCTGCAAAACCCAAGCCAAGTTCGCCTCCTCCTCGGGACCCTCCTCTGGCTCAGTGGGGGGTCCGGATTGGCGGTCGGGGTTAGTGGATCCTTGTCAGCTCCTCCACAATCTTAATGACCTCGTCCACTGTGGCTTCACGCTTCATGCCGCTGCCGTCATCGATCTGAAATTGACCAGCGGCAGAAAACAGTGAGTCTCTAGATGTGTGTCACTGGAGGAACAAATAAACAGGTAGCTGTACACAGAGGGAGGCACATGTTTCAAAAGCATTTTACTCTTCAGTGGTATTTGGTCATTTTCCAGCTTTTTTTTTTGCATTTTGTTTCAGTCCTGTTGGGGTGAAATGATTTTATAAGCTCCTGGGAATCTTTAATCTTGATCTTTTATCCTAAAATGACCGCATTTTGTATTTTTGTGTCATTTTTCTTGTGTATCTCAACACGATGTTTTTTGTTTTGGATTTTTTTGCTACACACCATGACTTTTTCCACAAATTTACTACAAAGATTAGTCAATCAATTTATTAGCTGATCAACACAGTTAGCTAATCAACAAGTGTTTTTAGTCAATTAGAGATTAAATGCTTATTCCATTATCAGGATTATAATCAACAAATTTTTTTCACAGTTATTGTGGTATTGCTAAAAAAGTGCTGACACCAACTTTTATAATGAAAAACCCTCAAAAGATTTGAAATGGCATCACGTCCTTTGTGATGTCTATGTTTTCACTGATGCAAAACAAACTTGTGTTGCATGCTTTATCTGCGTTAGTTAATAAATAATTATATGATGAACAGTATATATTACAACATGTAAAAAAACAAAAAAAACAAGCTCACATTGCCTGAACTGTCTTGCGCCACCATAAAGTGAGGTGACTTTAGATCATAGATTGGGGAATAGGCTGCGTTTGTCAGCTATCCTCTGCAGTTGTCCACTTTTTTCAGATGAGATTTCAGTAATTAATAAATAAATTGCATTATTAATTTGAAAACGTGATTAGTTACACGTCTCATTACCACTAAAAGTAGTGGAATTACTCCAGACACTGCCGTTGGGTGCTGGTACTGAATTCTAGGAAACTGTTGGCAATTTTTCACTTAAAATCAATTAATCAAGCTATTAGTCAAACTACTAGATTGTAAAAATAATCATCAGTTGCAGCACAAATTTTAAGACAATATGATTACAGATCACGTCTATACTTAATTACTTGAGAGAGCTTATTTTCATGAGACAAGCGAGCAACCGATGCTGCAGCATATTTTATTTTTAAAGCTTCTAAATGGTCCAACTTTAGCAGAATCTTGGCTGTAAACAGGAGTTTCCTGGCAAGGAAATGCTCCACATATTTTGGACTGTTTTTATCAGCTGGTCTTAAGAGGCAGACAGGGAATAGCCTTTGTTTATGAGCTTAAAGTGTGGATTTTTTTTAAATGCAGTGACAGCAAACAGAGACACAAACCAGAATAAGCTCATTTGTTCATCTGCCAAAAGTAATTTTACCACCTGTTCTGCCATGAAAGTTATTCCCAGCTCTCACTCATGCAGCACAGGTGCATAATAAAACTGTCTAAAGGGTCTTCGAAGGTTCAACATCGCTTCAAGCCAAGTACACAAATGACAACAGAGCGTTAGTTTGCTTCCACACCAGATGTTTCTGCAAGAACACAATAAGCTTGTTATCAGAGCAGAGGTCCCGGCTCTCATAACAAGCTTATGTCTCGCTGTTATTAAACTAACTTTCACATTTGTGTCCATTACAGGTCACCGCACACTGTGCCAACAACCTGGCAAAGAGAGCTAGTGAGTAAGATTAAGGCCTCAGCACTTAATCCCTCCTTTTTAGAGTCTGAAGAAGCTCAGTGTGTGCACAATATTGAAATAACTATGTCAAGGTTTTTTATTTTTTTTCCACGAATGTAGGATAAAAAAAGATGCAGAGAGAAAGGGAGAGGATCATCTGGTTCAATATGAAGTGTGGCAGAACATGAACTCCTACCTGTAGAGTGCTGACGACCTCCTGCATCTTGGCTCGTCCGAGATCTAGGAAACTCTCAATCAGATCCCCGTCGATGAATCCCGTGGCCTGCTCTGTCTTGCGCTCCGTGTGGAAGGACCTCCAGGTGACGCGGAGTCAAGGAAAATCAATAAGAGGCTGCTGCTTCGCCCGAGGATCACACTTTAGGTAGAATATCACATATTTTACCTCAGGCACAGTCAACAAAGATTGTGTGTAGGAAGTCTAATAAAAACAGCACTGTTCAGAGGACCTGATGTTGTCAGTCAGGATCCAGTGTTGCACCTTACTGATGCACCTGTAGAGGCCTCATTACAGAAACATCTTAAGTCTGAAATCCTATTTTATCTCCGTTTAGGATGACATACATGATTCTTGGTACCACAGAAACATGTTTCCTGAACTGAATTTAGGAAAAAATCCTATTTTAGGAAAGGGATTAAGCTTTCCTAAATTAGGATGTAGAGGTGCACAGACGTCATACGAGTTTAATGCCAGAGGTCACGTTGGATTGGGCAAAAGTTGAATTCCCCTACCTAACATTCATTGACAATTCAATTGTTGTGCTTTCAAAGCTTAAAATTTGTTTAATATTGGCATATAATTAATTATGAAACATGTTTCCACATCCTCATACTGCACATCAAATCTCTCCCTTCCTCTTTTTTATTTTTATTTTTAACTAAAGGAAGTTTTAACAACTGAACCCCACCACCGTCCTCTATTTAACTGTGGGACATTGAACATCAGTGATCACTGAAAAATAAAGCTTTATAGATACATTGCAAATTAGAACTAGATTTGATTCCAAAAGCATTATGGGATCTTGAAAACAAAACGCCTCCAATTTATGTGGGATGTTTGTGCAATCACCCTTAATTCTCCAAATTCTCAATGTTTTAGGTTTTCACGTATAACATTGTTAAAAAAAAAAATACAGTTAGTTTCTTTGCTTTAATAACATCTACTGTAGTACTGATTATTACAAATAGGGCTTTGACTAAATATTTTTTTCATTAGCTGTTATCCTGGTGACTATTTTCTCGATAAATCATCACACACCGTTCAGCATTAAAAATTTCAAAGAGAAACTGCCTTTCACAATATCTTTAAGTCCAACCTGAACCATGTTTGTTTATGTTTTATGTATTGTTGTCCTTGTTCTAAAGCACTTTATGTATTCTTATGAAGTGTACTCTGCTCTGCACAGTATTGTACTGTTCCTGTTTTAATGTATTTTATGTGTCTTTTGAAGCTGCCTTTTTACTCCTGCCCAGAGACTGCAGCTGAAAAGAAGAAAAGCAAAACACTAAATCAGCACATTTACAGAAATATCTATTAATGTGTACTCTCCCTGTAACTTTAAACCGTATAAATAAATAAATAAATAAATAAAAAGTCTCCAAACACATTGTTTTGCCCGGCCACTGGTCTAAAAGTTAAAGATATTGCCTTTATATTGTAGAAAACTATAGAAATGAGCAAAACGGATGCTGGTGCATCTAGAACAAGCAGCCTTTTTGCTTAAAAAAAAAAAAAAAAGACTTGATTGATTGTCAGAATTGTTCTTGAATAATGTTCTGTTTCAGCTCACTATACAAATATCTTCAAATGGCAGAGCAGCCATGTACAAACTATTTCACGTATGAAATGTCTCTTAAATGGATTCAAAGCAGATGGTAAATAGCTGACAGCTAAATCTGGCATAAATCATCTCATCTCATTCGATATTAATGTTTTTGTAAATAGTCCCTGTTAAATTCAGACTTAAACAATAAATTAAAGCACCTATTATCTTTGTTAACTTTGTGGGTTTACCGCCTGCAATACGAGCAGAGGGGTGTCAGCGCAGGACAGGTTGCCTCTGTCCTTGCGACAGTCTAAATATAAGAAGGATATAAGCTGTGCTCGATCTTGCCGACGCTCTTGATGACCTTGTTGAGGCGATTCTGCAGGTCCAGGAGGAGGCTGTACCAGCCTTCAGACAGGGACGTCACCAGACCTAACACACACAGAGAAACACACACATCAGTCAATAACACAACCCCTTTTTTAAAAGGCGTAATATTCAAAACAGTTTTGCTCCTCACTTCAGCAGATGGTAAGAACCTTCTTATCAGTAAGAACGAAGAAAAGATGTTTTAAGACCAGATTCATAATAGAACTGAAAAAAAAAAAAGCTTTACAATAAATAAATTAAGAGATCATTAGTGTGACTGCAATCCTCCTAATGCAAGTTTCATGCTTGTATGCTGGGACAATGGCTGGAGTAAAGTAGTAGTGTGATTTCAATGCTTCAATAATTCAAGAAAAGGCCATTCCAAAATGTTTTATTTTGAGAGTGATTTCTCGGTGAATGGCAGAGCTGCAGAGCTTTCAGAGAGTAGCTCTTCTTCTGTGCTAAAAAAATCAACTTCTGTGACAGTGAGTGCATCATTATGATGCACGGGGGAAATAATCTGCATTGAAATTGACACAAAGAAACAGGTAAAACCGTGAACAAAAGATTGAACTGATTTGTAATGCTGAGCGTGTTTCTCTGCACATGAAGCCCTGAAAGTGTTGAATGTTTGGGACAGTCAGCCTGCAAAAAAACCAAAAGATTAGATTTATTATCAGTGAATCTGAATATTATTTTCTTGATTGATTAAATTGTTTTGTCAATGAAAAGTCATCAGAAAGGCTGGATCTTTTATTTTTCACCTGTATGTTATGATTAGAGACTGCTTATTATCCTCCCTTTTTCACTGAAAATGTCAAGGCTACTAATCTCATTACATCTCTGCCAACCTGTTTTTATGTACATTTTCTATTTGTGGAAGAAAAAAAAACAGCCTTCAAACTACCAACAAAAGAAAGCTTTTACACTCGTCTGAGGTGGAAAAGTGATCTGTTGATTAAAGCAAAATGTGGCAAAGTGGAATGGAAACATTTGTCGCATTTTGCTTTAGTCATGATGCACAAACGTCTACTGAAGCTTTCACTTCACTGAAGAGACTAAAAAATAGCAGCCGATGGAAAGATCAGATTTGTGTGGAGCAATCAGAAGACTGTAACGTTCTTCCTATTACATGACACCAACAAATGCCACATTTCCATCACGTTCTCCACATGGTTTTCAGTCATTTGAGGCTGGAGTGGTGCTTTTCATTACCTCATGTCCCTGTGCCCGCTTCTTCAACCACCTTTAATGGCACCCAACGGGAGAATTGGCTAGATGAACACAGCTTTTTATACTCTCTTAATAGTAGTGGATGGACACTCATTAATTGATTTTCTAGAAATCTGGTTAAACTCGGGGATCTTCATGGAGACTAATTTCCCTGTTTAGATTTGGGCTAGTCGACTCGTCTTAAAGTAAGAAAACTCACAACACTTAGGGGTGTTAAACAATGTCATAATGGTTTGCAAGCTGTGGCTAACGTTAGCAGTGCTAACACCAGTAGCCTGTTCTCCTTGCAGGTTAACGTCCGTGCCTGTGCCGAACATTTATTGATCTGATTGAGTGGTTATATGAGTTTATTCTGACGCAGCCCACATACAAGTTTATTTTAATTTTTGACCAAAATCCTGCTAATCCACACCAGTTTAACCAGATGTCATCTCTGTCCCACTTTCCACCTTGCTGGTTTATATCTGAGCATTAGCGCTTGCCTGCCAGAGCTGCAGCTGCCTATTTTGTTAGTCGATTAATTGGTTTCCATATTTATTTAAGAAGAAAAAGTCAAAATTCTCTGATTCCAGTTTCTTAAATGTCACCATGTTCTGTGTTTTTTACTCCTCTGTGACAGTAAGCAGAATATCTTTGATATTTGAGGACGTCACCTCAGGCTTTGAGAAACACTGATTAACATTTTCCACAATTTTCTGACATTTTATAGGACAAACAACTAACTGATTAATCAAGAAAGTAATCGACAGATTAATCAACGATGGAAATAATTGTTAGTTGCACCCCTATTGAGCATTAATAAAATATTTGTTTAACCGATTACTAGATGGTAGTTAAAATTTGCACTAAATTAGTAAAGTTGACTAAATTGACAGAAGTATTTGTGTAATTCCTTAGTATTAAAAGGATCATTTCAATTTCAGTTCACAGCTTAGAAAAACTTGTTTTGTCTGACCAAGAGTCCAAACCTGAGTCCTGCACGTGTTTTACCCAAAGCATGTTGGCAAGTATTTTATTTAATATCATTATTGGTTTGACCCCCTGACTCACTAGAAGTGGTCACGGAGAAAAGAACGGGTAGGAAGAGTGTTACACAAAATGAGGATCATCCAGTGTACAATGCTTTTAGTGAGCTGAGGAGCTCGTTTGGTGTCAGACTTGTTATGCCCCGGTGCTCTTCAGAGCGATCCAGGAAGCCCTTTGTACCAGCTGCAGTGATGGTGATGACTAAGAAGGTGGTGGGACTGTGGATTGTGGTAATGTGGGTTTTCATGAATATATTGATGTTACTTACAACCACTGACATTTACCAGTACGGTCCTATTGATGGTTACTTTATGTCATTATGCTGCTGTGCGCCCCACTTAACTCGTACTGCCTTTGAGATGTGTGTCATTTTTTCACTTGACTGTTGTCTGTCCTATGTGACATTCAGCTTCCCCACTGGAGGATTTATAAAGCGACGATACAAACAGAAACGCAGAAAATCAGCATAGAAAGGCTGGAACTTAAAAAATATATATTTTAACAATGAACTAATTGACTAATCAATTAACTAATTGTTTTAGGACCGTAACTAATGATTATTTTCATAACGTTTATTTTCTTGATTTATCAATTAGTTGTTTAGCCTATGAAATGTCTGAAAATGGTTTAAAAATTTTTTTTTTTTAAAAAGGTGATGATCTGTGGTTTCCAATAGGGATGCGCGCGATTAGTCGACTATACGATTAAATGTTCCACCTTCGTTAGTCAGCACTTGAAATACAAGTCGTTTAAACTGTTTATCAATATTTTATTCATGCACAATGCCAGCTATCTGTTGTCTCTTAAGATGTTATGCAGCCGCCCACCACTAGTCAGGGCTGCAGCACCGTTAAGACAGCAGCCTCTCTCGCCGTACAGCGTGAGCACGTTTGAGCCGATGGCCCAGGCAACCCTGCATGTTTATATCAGCAAGTTGGACAGATGACATCTCGTAACACCAGCGCAGGTTGGCAGTGTTTTAATCTAAAAAATGGAAGTAATGTTGAATGTAGGCTGTGACAGAATAAACTGGTATATAACCACTCGACTGGAGCAACATGTGACCACATTAAGCACAGACACTGACATAAACCTGCTGCTGCTAGCACTGCTAATGTTAGCCACACTGTAAACAAGGCTGGCAGCCAACATCAGCTCCAGGTCATTTACCCACAAACAGTTTGATCCTCTTCAGTCTGAAAAGTTGAACCATTTAATGACTTGTTGTCATGATTTGTACGTTAATGTGTAATGTTTGCATTGCGCAGCGAAAAGTAGCGTGCATTTAAAACATTATTTGGCGATTGTAGACTCTGATTAAAGGCTTCAAATGTCTCTTAATGCGCACCGTTCTTTTTCAGACAGTGTTTAAGATTATAAATTAATAAATTCTGCTCAATTTTAACTGCTTTCTGCTAGTCTAACTGTTAGACTAGCCAACTACTCTAAGTTAGATTTTGCATTTAATTGGCAGGGAAATCAGTCGCCAGGAACATTTTCCACAACCCAAAGATATTCAGTATTCTCTCAGAGGGAAGCAAATAAACCAGAAATTATTCCCATTTAGAAAGCTTAAATCAGAGAATTTGACTTTTTTTTTCTTAAAAAAATACTCAAACTGATTAACTGGTTATGAAAAGAGTTGGAAATTAATTTAATAACTGATTAATGATCAATTAATCATTACAGCTCTAGATTTCCTTCTGCTCTCAATGGTCGTAACTTGTTCTAACTGTCATCAGTCCAAATTACCTACTGTATGTTGAAAAGTAACTAGTGAATCCATTATTTGATTAAAGATAAAACAGTTTACATATTCAGTAGAAAGTTTTATCAGGATGGATTCAAGACAGTTTTTTATTTTTTAGATTTGACAGTAAAAATGTGAAAGCGTCTGCACTTATAAAGCCTTGAGAATAAAATTCACCTGCAGCTTTTCTAAAGCTTTGAGCTTGAATAAAATAATTTGACATTTTCTCATGTATTCATCTCTTTAGCCTCTAATACTGGTGTGTTAATCTTTCTATCCTTCACTGTCTAGGTTCTCAAGAGCAGATCAAAGCAAGTTTATGAAAAGTTAGTCCACTTGTTGGTTTTTATGTTTTTTTTAGGGGGTGGAATAATCAGGCAGCCTGCAGGTTCCTTCCCTGAAACATCTAGTATATCACAGCATATCGAGGAGCAATACAACCAGCAGGGGGATTTTTCTTCATTACGCTCTCAAGCCCATCATGTTTTACGGGCTAATGTCGAAAGTTTTTACTGGAACATGCTACGCTTCTCATTTCCTGTTAAACTTTCCTCTGAGACTTTTTAAAGAATCACAGAAGGTGTTGAGGGGAAATAACACTGTGTGTTACTGCTGTGGGAGTGCATGGTTTAAATTACTGCTGTGTCCAAATGATGTGCGCTCGCCATTTTTCATCTCTGCCATCATTATTGCCAAGCTGAAAGTTACTAGTTGAAATCTGAGTAATGAGGTGTAAAACCATGATTTCTTCTTCTGCCGTTCTGAAATGGACAACATTAGTTCTGAATAAATGGCTTTGACAAAAAGTTTGTGTACTCCCTAATTGGTCTGAGGTCTCCTTACTGCAGTCAGCTGATTATTAGAAATGTTGGAAATGAGAACTGTCTCTGTGCTGTGCTACAGTCTCAAACTGACAACTGCTCATGTTTTCTTTCCCCGCATTTGGCAGTCAGGAGAGACTCCAGGAAATTATTTCCGTCAGCCAAGAAACAAACCAGAATTTAACAGTCCCATAAACCCCCAAAATTCTCATTTTTACACTTGAGTGTTTGTTCGGATGAAACAAACAGGATACAACCTGTCTCTTATACACATCTAGATGTGTATAAGAGACAGCCCTTTGTACCTGCTGCAGTGATGGTGATGACTAAGAAGGTGGTGGGACTGTGGATTGTGGTAATGTGGGTTTTCATGAATATATTGATGTTACTTACAACCACTGACATTTACCAGTACGGTCCTATTGATGGTTACTTTATGTCATTATGCTGCTGTGCGCCCCACTTAACTCGTACTGCCTTTGAGATGTGTGTCATTTTTTCACTTGACTGTTGTCTGTCCTATGTGACATTCAGCTTCCCCACTGGAGGATTTATAAAGCGACGATACAAACAGAAACGCAGAAAATCAACATAGAAAGGCTGGAACTTAAAAAATATATATTTTAACAATGAACTAATTGACTAATCAATAGGGCTGTAGCCGATATCCGAGTACTCGCTCGGCTTGGGCGGCATCCGAGTGCCATTTCACCTACTCGCCTGGAGCAACATGTGACCACATTAAGCACAGACACTGACATAAACCTGCTGCTGCTAGCACTGCTAATGTTAGCCACACTGTAAACAAGACTGGCAGCCAACATCAGCTCCAGGTCATTTACCCACAAACACTTTGATCCTCTTCAGTCTGAAAAGTTGAACCATTTAATGACTTGTTGTCATGATTTGTACGTTAATGTGTAATGTTTGCATTGCACAGCGCAAAGTAGCGTGCATTTAAAACATGATTTGGCGATTGTAGACTCTGATTAAAGGCTTCAAATGTCTCTTAATGCGCACCGTTCTTTTTAAGATTGTTTAAGATTATAAATTAATAAATTCTGCTGAATTTTAACTGCTTTCTGCTAGTCTAACTGTTAGACTAGTCAACTACTCTAAATTAAATTTTGCATTTAATTGGCAGGGAAATTAGTCGCCAGGAACATTTTCCACAACCCAAAGATATTCAGTATTCTCTCAGAGGGAAGCAAATAAACCAGAAATTATTCCCATTTAGAAAGCTTAAATCAGAGAATTTGACTTTTTTTTTCTTAAAAAAATTACTCAAACTGATTAACTGGTTATGAAAAGAGTTGGAAATTAATTTAATATCTGATTAATGATCAATTAATCATTACAGCTCTAGATTTCCTTCTGCTCTCAGCGGTCGTAACTTGTTCTAATTGTCATCAGTCCAATTACCTACTGTATGTTGAAAAGTAACTAGTGAATCCATTATTTGATTAAAGATAAATAAAACAGTTTACATACTCAGTAGAAAGTTTTATCAGGATGGATTCAAGACAGTTTTTTTATTTTTTAGATTTGACAGTAAAAATATGAAAGCGTCTGCACTTATAAAGCCTTGAGAATAAAATTCACCTGCAGCTTTTCTAAAGCTTTGAGCTTGAATAAAATAATTTGACGTTTTCTCATGTATTCATCTCTTTAGCCTCTAATACTGGTGTGTTAATCTTTCTATCCTTCACTGTCTAGGTTCTCAAGAGCAGATCAAAGCAAGTTTATGAAAAGTTAGTCCACTTGTTGGTTTTTATGTTTTTTTAGGGGGGGTGGAATAATCAGGCAGCCTGCAGGTTCCTTCCCTGAAACATCTAGTACATCGCAGCATATCGAGGAGCAATACAACCAGCAGGGGGATTTTTCTTCATTACGCTCTCAAGCCCATCATGTTTTACGGGCTAATGTCAAAAGTTTTTACTGGAACATGCAACGCTTCTCATTTCCTGTTAAACTTTCCTCTGAGACTTTAGAAAGAATCACAGAAGGTGTTGAGGGGAAATAACAGTGTGTGTTACTGCTGTGGGAGTGCATGGTTTAAATTACTGCTGTGTCCAAATGATGTGCGCTCGCCATTTTTCATCTCTGCCATCATTATTGCCAAGCTGAAAGTTACTAGTTGAAATCTGAGTAATGAGGTGTAAAACCATGATTTCTTCTTCTGCTGTTCTGAAATGGACAACATTAGTTCTGAATAAATGGCTTTGACAAAAAGTTTGTGTACTCCCTAATTGGTCTGAGGTCTCCTTACTGCAGTCAGCTGATTATTAGAAATGTTGGAAATGAGAACTGTCTCTGTGCTGTGCTACAGTCTCAAACTGACAACTGCTCATGTTTTCTTTCCCCGCATTTGGCAGTCAGGAGAGACTCCAGGAAATTATTTCCGTCAGCCAAGAAACAAACCAGAATTTAACAGTCCCATAAACCCCCAAAATTCTCATTTTTACACTTGAGTGTTTGTTCGGATGAAACAAACAGGATACAACATGTTAATTAGTGAGATTTAGAGGTGCCAACAGGTGGATTTTGTTCAAATTGGACTGAGCCAAGCTAGCTATTTCAAAGAATGCTCTGATCAATTGGCCACGTTCGTTATCGGTCAATATTTGTAGTAAACAGTCTAATTGGAGGTTTCTATTAAGGATAATCAGAAGAGCCAATCGATGACAAAGCGACAAAGTGGCAAAGTATCAAATGCAGGGAGATTTTCCGTTTGGGAAGGCTAGTAAGTAAATCTTTGTACCAAAATAGTCACGTAATAAAACACTATGCTGAGTCTGTGCACCATGTTGGTATCACTGATGAGCAAACTGCTTCTGTCCTCTTTTGTCTGCATTCAAGTTTGACACACACAGACACACACATGGTCACTTTGTGTGGCAAAGCATGTGGGCGGCAACCATTGACATATATTGGCATAGACAATATTAGCCTTCTGCATAGCGAAGGACCATCTCCATGTTAGCAGATCGGACATGAACCAAACATCAAAGTTTCTCTCATTTTAGGTAAATCTCATCATGCTGAGGTACGTGAAAGTGTTTTCTGATCAGTTTGGTTTTACTTATTATTTGATGTTATAAAACGGGGGGTTTCACATCATGATTGACACGATTGAGCGGGAACTCCAAGTACGACTCCAACCCTGATCACTACTACACAAACGCTGGCTCCAAATGATGAAACCAGCACAACATGGCAGCGCTTCTTTCTGGGATACTTCGGCTTCATTTTTGTACAGTGGGAGGAAGTGGCTCCAACAGAGACTTCATGTGCTATACTCACTCACTCAATCACTCTATAATCATTGTTATTTTCCTTTAGGGCTACAACAAATGATTATTTTCATTGCTGATTAATCATTTTCTTAATTAATCTTAATTAATCCTGTTGCAATGTTGTCAGTTGAAAAATAAATCCAAACACATGATGCACATGGACGTACGTCACATTTAAGAAGCTGGAATCAGAAAATTTTGACTTTTTTTTTTTAATTAAAAAAAATGACTCAAAATGATTTATTGATTATCAAAATAGATGCAGCTTGATTTAATACTCAGTTAGTAATAGATTAATTGTTTGTTTCTAATTGTTCTATGTTTGTTGTTTGTCAAGCTGTTCAGTAGGGATGGGAATCAAGGACTGGTATTAAATTGGAAACAGTTTCTGACTGGTCAGTACTGAAGTATTGATAAGCTCCAGGACAAACGGCGCTGCTATCTGTATTTATGTAACATGAAATTAAATTCAGAGGCCTCATTCAAACTGTATTAGGTAATTACTGTCAGGGCGGTTGTTTATTGGTGCTTAGAACATCAGAAATACATTTTTATTTCTCTGATTCAACAGTCTCTTTCCCAAGTCAGTCTGTACTCTGCGTGCTGCAGGCTCTCTCTGTCCTCTGTCCCCTCCTCCCTCTCAGACGTCAAAGCCGGGTACACGAAATAAACCAAGTGAGGACACAGCTGGGAGAAATTGGGTTGCGTTTCTACAAAAGTCGACTCAACTTTTCAACTTTTCCTCTGCACGCCACTGTGCTTTTTTCGGTTTCCCCTCCTGCTAACGTTGCCGTGTGAGTGTGTAGTCGAGGCGAGAGACAGAGAGAGTGAACGCAGCAGATAGACGCAGGCTATTTGTTGATGAATAAATAGCAACTCCACCAGACACAAGCCAAGTTCCCGTGTTTTGAATGGTGCTGATGGGGGTTAGTTCCTGAGTGACAATGGCTCTTAAG
>JAJHUR010123530.1:10267-22411 GCA_027495735.1 Lutjanus campechanus | reverse complement strand
TGTTCATTTATGCTCAAATAAACTAGGGATGCACGATAACTGTTTTTTCCCACCGATATCCCACCGCAGACACTGTCATCCTCTTCAGTCTGAAAAGGTGAAGCATTTAGTGAGTTGTTGTCATGTTTTGTATATTAATATGTAATGTTTGTATTGCACAGCGCAATGTAGCGCACAGTTCAGCAGCATTTAAAGTACGATTTGGCAATTGTTGACTGTGATTAACAGCTTCAAATGGCTCTTAATACGCACAGTATTTTTACGGACAGTGTTTAACATTATAAATTTATAAATTCTGTTCAGTTTTAACTGCTTTCTGTGTGTTTTCTTAGTGTTAGACTAGTCGACTAGTCTACATTAAATTTTGCGTTTAATCTTCAGGGAAATTAGTCGTCGGGAACATCTCTAATCCAGACTCCTTGCTGGCTGGCGGTGCAGCGTTAGCCGCAGCAGTCCTCTCATCCTCATACTCTCTCCATATACCGTCGTTTCGATGGTGAAACTTTTAAGTGGCTAAGGTTGGATGTGTTGAAACTGGTAGACTTTACCTCCTCTCGGCACTTCGGCTGAACATTTATTGCATACTGAATCACGTTGTCTTTTTCAGAAATAGTGAAAAATGCCCTCACTGGTGATGGCGGTGCCATGTTTATGTTTGAGGTGGCGCATCAATATGACGTTATGCACGTGACAACAGCAGGCAGCAGCAACACAGGACAAACAAACGGACTGAAAATGAGCGAAATCAAGGCAATGTTGGCTATTTATAAATGGATGTAGTTATTGGCAAAAAAATGTCATTATCGGACTTATCTGTGTGACGTCATTTTTTCCAATATCGCCCCGATAATTATCGGTACCGATAGTTATCGTGCATCTACGGTGGCCCTGAGGTGCAAATCACAACAGCAAATCAGAAAACACAACAACAAAAGAGAAGACACAACGGCAAAAGAGAAAACACAACACGAAAAGAGAAAACACAACGGCAAAAGAGAAAACACAACACGAAAAGAGAAAACACAACGGCAAATCACAAAACACAACGGCAAAAGAGAAAACGCAGCGGCAAATCAGAAAACACAACACAAAAAGAGAAAACACAACGGCAAATCAGAAAACACAACAGCAAAAGAGAAAACACAACACAAGAAGAGAAAACACAAAACAGAAAATACAACGACATTAACATTGACCAAACCGGAAAAGACTGACTGACTACTCACTCACTCAGTATCAGGCATTTATACTGTATCATTTTTGAGAAATTAAGCCTCTAAGTTGCATTTATTGCTCAAAAAAAGGTCTAATACACCATTTTTAACAACACTTTGGTCCATAATTAACAGGACGGATATTAGAGAAATGTTGTGGGGCTTGGACCAGTACTTCAAAGTCTGAACTTGTGTTTCATATTTGCTGTACTTGGATCACTCTAAATGCAAATTGAACATAATACCTTTTTTGAGCAAAAAATACAATTTAGAGGCTTAATTTCTCAAAAATTATACAGTATAAATACTTGATTCTGAGTGAGTGAATAGTCAGGATGGTCCTGAAGTCAAATGTATCAACCTTTGTCAGAAATTATGGACCAAAGTGTCGTTACTGTTCAGTAAAAATGGTGTATTAGACCTTTTTTGAGCAAAAAATTCAACTTAGAAGCTTAATTTCTCAAAATGCCTGATACTGAGTGAGTGAATAGTCAGGATGGTGCTGAAGTCAACTGTATCAATCTTTGTCAGAAATTATGGACCCAAGTGTTGTTACTGTACAGTAAAAATTGAACATAAAACCATTTTCTAAGCAAAAAAGGGATATTTAAAGGTTAATTTCTCAAAAATGATACAGTAAAAATGCTTGATACTGAGTGAGTGAGTAGTCAGGATGGTCCTGAAGTCAAATGTATCAACCTTTGTCAGAAATTATGGACCAAAGTGTCGTTACTGTACAGTAAAAATGGTGTATTATACCTTTTTTGAGCAAAAAATGCAACTTAGAGGCTTAATTTCTCAAAAACGATACAGTAAAAATGCTTGATACTGAGTGAGTGAATAGTCAGGATGGTCCTGAAGTCAAATGTGTCAACCATTGTCAGAAATTATGGACCAAAGTGTTGTTACTGTACAGTAAAAATTGAACATAAGACCCTTTTTTGAGCAAAAAAGGGATATTTAAAGGTTAATTTCTCAAAAATGATACAGTAAAAATGCTTGATACTGAGTGAGTGAGTAGTCAGGATGGTCCTGAAGTCAAATTTATCAACCATTGTCAGAAATTATGGACAAAAGTGTTGTTACTGTACAGTAAAAATTGAACATAAGACCTTTTTCTAAGCAAAAAATGCAACTTAAGAGGCTTTATTTCTCAAAAATGATACAGTAAAAATGCTTGATACTGAGTGAGTGAATAGTCAGGATGGTGCTGAGGTCAACTGCATCAACCATTGTCAGAAATTATGGACCAAAGTGTCGTTACTGTACAGTAAAAATGGTGTATTATACATTTTTTTGAGCAAAAAAGGGATATTTAAAGGTTAATTTCTCAAAAATGATACAGTAAAAATGCTTGATACTGAGTGAGTGAATAGTCAGGATGGTCCTGAGGTCAAATGTATCAACCTTTATCAGAAATTATGGACCAAAGCAGTGTTGTTTTCGTTAACGATGACGATGACGAAATGATTTCGTTAACGCACCTTTTTTTCATGACTAAAACGAGACGGTGACGAGCTAAACATAACTCTTTGATGACGAAAATATGACGAGACGTATCTGTTGTTTTCGTTGACGAGACGAGACGAGAGGAAAATGGCAATTCCTCCAACGGTGCGTGCAATCTGTCTGCCAAATGCTGAAAATATCAGCTATGCATCTGCATCTTGTCCTTGTTTGGTCACGCCCACCACCAGGCATACACGGGCACAGTGCACACCAGAGCAGCCAGTGTTGTCAACATGGCGACTTTCTCGCTAAATTTGTTGACCTTCCTAATCCTCTTGGCGACTTTTTTGTCCGATGCAATTAGCGACAAATCTAGCTACTTTTACTGGTGTTATATGAGACTTTTCGAGTGTTTTGAAGACTCTGCCGTGAAAGCACATATCGCTTTACTGTCCTCAACGTGCAGCGGGTGCTGCGGTGAGCCCCTCCCCGTCCCAAAGCACTCACAGGCGGTCAGTGTCACAGTAGCCTCGCGCAGTAGGTGTAGCTGCAGTCAGAGCAGAGAGGAGACCCACACCACTCCGCGTCCAGACTACATCACGCATGATCCTGTCCTGGCTTACAGAGCGGGATGTAAATGTGAATGTTTCTTCACTGTCACAGTAAAATCGAATCTCATCAAAGGGTGTTTGTTTTCTCAAGTTTGGTTTAGTTTCTAACCTTATGCTCCACTTAGGAGGCTACAACAAGTCACAGTAAAACATGAACATTTTGCCATAACTATAACATTTTTTAAATTTTTTGATAAAGACTGTTTCATGAAATGAGATATTAACCCTCTGATGTGTATCAAATAACTTATTCCTCTCCTACAGCGTCTGTTACAATTACATGCAAATGGTCAATTATGCAAATTAGGCAATGACATCATTTAGCGACTTCTAGCGACTTTTAGGACAGCCAATACCTACTTTCCTTACTGAGGAGTTGGCAACACTGGCAGCCACACACAGTTCATGGACCATGGCGGTAATGCCAGCACAACGGCTTGGTGGGTGGAAAAGATGTGATGATTTATGGGTGATTTATGGATCAGCAAGTACAGCATGACAGAATTGTATCTTCATGGATGGGAAAGTCTAGGCTAGCACAGTCAAAGTGGTAAGGAATCTGGTTATTATACAAAAGTGTTAAGGGAATTAACTGTTGCTTTATGAATTGCAACACAACCTGTCAACCTCGATTACAATTCCCTATATCTGTATTGGCCTAATTTAATGTTTTAAAGTAATTATTTTTTCGACTAAAATTAATGACTAAAACTGGACTAAAACCCTTTTAGTTTTCGTCGACTAAAACTAAACTAAAACTATCAAGGATAGAATTGACTAAAATGTGACTAAAACTAATAAGCATTTCGTCCAAAAGACTAAGACTAAAAATCAAAAATGGCTGCCAAAAACAACACTGGACCAAAGTGTCGTTACTGTACAGTAAAAATTTTAAGAAATTGGGGAAAATGTTTAGTTCAATAGCTTCTAGACAATGTGACCCAGTGGCTTAAAGGGATACGCCAACATTTTTTTGTTTTCGTGTCTTGCCTCACTCTCGAGTACATGACAAGAAGATAGACACCATTCTTTCAACTGTGCGTGCAGTACCGAGGGAGAGACGGACGGAGCACGCCCGCCGCTAATTAGCTTAGCTCAAACACTGGGAGTCAATGGGAAGTGTTAGCCTGCCTCTGCCTACAGTCATCTGATAAACTCTTCAGCAACTCTAAACGGTCCCGTGTGCTTGTTGTGACTCGTTTTTTACGACGTTATGTTACGTTATCTATTTTTAGACTAAGATCAGCACTTTTATGTCATTTTCGAAAGAAATACACAGGAAACTAAACCGCTGTTCGTGCGCATGCGCAAACCACCGCGGACGTGCTTGTAGCCTTTGTTTACGAGTAGCAGAAGATTGCTACTGCGGATTATGGCCGACTTTGAAAGAGAGGACGAGGATGATTTCTTCGGGACTGATGAAGATTCACAGCCGTACCTATTTGAACCAGAATATACGGAGGAGGAACTACATGTTGTGGAAGCTGAGCGTGCATGAAGAGAAGCAGACAGTCGAGCAGCCTGGGGCAGAGGAGAGAGTCAGAACCGGCATGGATTGTTGGTGTAGCTGTGGGGCTTGCCAACCCATGCCGACAGAAAACGAGTGCTTCTGCTGTACTGAGTGCTATATTATAGCAAGCTGTGTGCACAGTTAGTCTCTACGTGTATAGAGAAAATCTTATATTATGCATCTTATATTATAGCTATTTCCTCTATACACGTAGAGACTAACAGTGCACACAGCTTGCTATAATATAGCATGTCTGTGCAAGCTGTGTACACCGTCAGTCTCTACATATATAGAGAAAATACTAGCTATAATATAAGATGCATGGGGCATATGCTGTATACTCTACATGTGCCCCATGCATCTTTATAATTATAATAGTCACTTACTCTACAGACAACTGTCCATTAGCTCCAGACGGCCTGGGGTGTTTTTTACAGTTTATTTTGGGTAGATGGAAAAAAGTTTCAACAACTGCGGGATTTACTAAAGCTGGAAAAGCGTCATTCGTTGTGACACAATCTCTTTGTGCACTGTCCTCTTCGCCAGATATATCAAGCCTCCCCATCCATGGCAGCACCAACTCCCACACAGTACAGCAGAAGCACTCGTTTTGTTGCATACGACGGCACCACACCGGTTCTGACTCTCTCCTCTGCCCCAGGCTGCTCGACTGTCTCAGCTTCTCTTCGTGCACGCTCAGCTTCCACAACATGTAGTTCCTCCTCCGTATATTCTGGTTCAAATAGGTACGGTTGTGAATCTTCATCAGTCCCGAAGAAATCATCCTCGTCCTCTCTTTCAAAGTCGGCCATAATCCGCAGTAGCAATCTTCTGCTACTCGTAAACAAAGGCTACAAGCACGTCTGCGGTGGTTTGCGCATGCGCGCGAACAGCGGTTTAGTTTCCTGTGTATTTCTTTCGAAAATGACATAAAAGTGCTGATCTTAGTCTAAAAATAGATAACGTAACATAACGCAGTAAAAAACGAGTCACAACAAGCACACAGGACCGTTTAGAGTTGCTGAAGAGTTTATCAGATGACCGTAGGCAGAGGCAGGCTAACACTTCCCATTGACTCCCAGTGTTTGAGCTAAGCTAATTAGCGGCAGGCGAGCTCCGTCCGTCTCTCCCTCGCTACTGCATGCACAGTTGAAAGAATGGTGTCTATCTTCTTGTCATGTACTCGGGAGTGAGGCAAGACACGAAAACAAAAAAATGTTGGCGTATCCCTTTAAAATCAGCTTGATTGATTGCCTTTGATTTACCGACGTCTTATTTTGAAAACCGGAAGTTAACTCGCTCCGTATTAAAGTAGCGCCGACTCTCTCAGTGGACTCCGAGCATTTACCGTCAGTTTCATAATACGGGCGCACTCAAAATGTAGGTGCGGCTGGCTTGACTACGCGAAGACGAAAGGCGGCTCACTTGACCACAGTATTCGTTCGGTGATGTTACAAACATACAGCTCAGCAACTTTTCATTTTTAACGTCTTCCCTCAGTTTATAATCTGTATCGCTCATAAACAACCTTGTTTGGACAATAATTAGTTAAAGAGCGGCGCTCCATTACAGACAGCCATGAAAAAAAGCAAAAAAAGAGAAAATATATTTTTTTTGTCAACATCGTATCAAGCTGGGTTCGAACTCACTCCAGTAAGAACTAGACATACTCCAGTCACTCAGTCTTATCCAGTGAACTACAAACACACTGCTTCAAAGTTTGACCTACCAGTATATGTTTACTACATCGCCCGGGGGTACCTACCTTTTCCAGTTTGGTCAATGTTAATGTTGTTGTGTTTTCTCTTTTGTTGTTGTGTTTTCTCTTTTGCCATTGTGTTTTCTGATTTGCCGTTGTGTTTTCTCTTTTTGTGTTGTGTTTTCTGATTTGCCGTTGAGTTTTCTCTTTTGCTGTTGTGTTTTCTGATTTGCCGTTGTGTTTTCTCTTTTGCCGTTGTTTTCTGATTTGCCGTTGTGTTTTCTCTTTTGCTGTTGCGTTTTCTGATTTGCCATTGCGTTTTCTCTTTTGCTGTTGTGTTTTCTCTTTTTGTGTTGTGTTTTCTCTTTTGCTGTTGTGTTTTCTGACTTGCCGTTGCGTTTTCTCTTTTTGTGTTGTGTTTTCTGATTTACTGTTGTGATTTGCACCTCAGGGCCACCGTATGCATCCCTAAAATAAACTAAAAATAAAGAATTTATTGATGAGGCTTTTTGTGACTTGGGTTGCAATGGTTTGATTTTTCAAAAAGTGGTTCCCCAGGAAAATAGTTTTTGAAAAACTGCTTCCTAACAGTTTAATGTTAGGAATAGTTTTGTTCAGACAACTCATCCAGGTGGGATGGCTCGTTTAAATTAGATAGTTTGTGTTATTTTAGGTTAGATCGGTCTTTAACCATCTTATTTTAGGTGAACAGGATGTTCCTGTTTTGGTTTCGTTATTGTCTTGAGTTAACTTTTTAACCATAACCCTTTCACAGTTAAGAGATCAATATCATCATTTCAAAAACACAAATGAAGTGAAACATCATATACCATAAATCATAGTCATGACAATTATGAAAGCAGGATACAATATAAAACATCTAAAATTAACCTGAGTTGTTTTCAAACTCAGTTCAAATTCAGTTAAAGTTCAGTTCAAGAAAGAAGAAAAATAATAAACAAGTGTTCAACACTCCCACCTCTCTGGCAGCAAGTTAACCAACAGTCCATCCGTGTGCAGCAGATCCTCACACTGGCCTGACGAGGCAGCGTCTCGCCATCTTCTCTCCCGTTATGTGTGTGTGTGTCTTGTCACACCATGGAAAGATCTTCACTCCAAGCCTGACCTGCACAACAGGTCATGAAGAAAATAAATTATTCTGTCCATATAAATTAACTCAAAGCTTTACATCCACTTTGAATTGTAATATTACTGCTATGTTGTTCAACCAGGCCCAACCCTGGTAACGTGCAGTAACGTTAGTGCTATGTATAATGTTAGTGCTGTGTAGTTTACACAGCCTAACATGGCGCCACAGCTGCAACATTACTCTCAATCCTCATGTCTAACAGGTAACAAAGCTCAGCATTTCTCCACTTAACTTCCAGTAACTCACCGGATTCATCTACTGTATACTTTGTGTTCACAAGCCGCCATTGCTGCATTGGCATCTCCATATAGTATGAGCATGAGTGAATGCGAGCCGTCATGAGAACTTTACAATTGCCTACTTTAACACTTACTTATTTGCAACTTTACTATGGACATCAATGTTTAGGAAGTCAGGAAGAAGATGTGCAGAAGGTAGAAGAGAGCTGCTGTCTGAGAGCAGAGACTCTACAGAGATTCACTGAGTGTACAGAGGACCACCATGTGTCAGAGTGGATCAAAATATTAACAGAAAGGAACTTTGTTCCTGAAAATCTTGATCCTGATGAAAAAAGTTAATTCACAAATATATTTAATATGGATTACTCCAACACTTAAATGTGGCGGAGGTAGTCTGTTCTTTTTTTTTTCTCCACTATCCATCTCTGGCTGTTGTCACAACCAACATCTAACTACTGTGTAAAATCTGAAGAACATTAATATCACCATCATAAAAGGAGCCTTCAGCAGTTACTGAGAGTCGCTGTTTAACATCATCAATCCAATTATCCATGTTGTCACTAGGGCTGTTGCAGATGAGCCAGGCCTGCACACAATTGATCACAATGCATGCTGGTTAGATTTGTGCACGACTTGATCCCGACTTGCTGTGATGTCATGCACATATGGGCAATGATAACCTCACAAGATCGAGGCACTGCAGTTGCTCTCCACCAACTGCAAGCACCAGGCTGATCGCCTGATCGATGAGCTGACAGGCTCCGATTGGCTCTTAATTTTGACAACAAACACCATATGTTGTATAAAATAAAAATTGTAATTGTAATATTTAACACTAGATGTGTCAGTCTTTAGTTCAAATCAAATCAGCGATCAAGAATGCACTTCATTCTTCAGCGATGAATGTGGTCTGCAGACTACAAGTAGCCTACAGGTGATCTAACAGGATATTAGAGTCTCTTCCTGTACTGTATATTCTCTAAGGTCTGCTAAACTACTGTCTGACTTGACTGCAGCTTTTTGTCACCGCCTTCTGCTGTGGCCACCTTATCTTGTTTACTTTCCAGGCCAGGTGCAGTTCATCTCAACGAGCCTAATGTAAGCAGACAGTGTTTAGAATGACACCCCAGTCCCCAAGAGTGAACAATAGGTGCGTTCGAGATGAGCCAGGCCTGCGCAGAATCGATCACCGGCGATCGCTGCACAATGCATGCCAGTTAGATTTGTGTCCGACTTGATCCCGACTTGCTCTGACGTCATGCACACATGGGCAACAATAACCTCACGAGACAGAGGCGGCCACAGTTTTCAGAGCCAGGCGCCACAGTTGCTCTCCACCGACTGCAAGCGCCTGGCTGTCACCTGATCTATGAGCTGACAGCCTCTGATTGGCTCTTAATTTTGACAACGAACACCACATGTTGTATAAAATACTAATTATTCAAACGAACAGTTACAAAGTGCTTTACAAGGCAGATAAAAGAACATGTTCCATGCAACAGAAGTGGGATCACTTTTATTTTAACTTCAATCAGCGATCGAGTCACTTTATATGAACGTGGTCTGCAAACTACAGGTAACATACAGGTGATCTAACAGGATGTCAGTGTCTCCTCCTGTATGTTCTCTCAAGTCTGCTGGAAACTGTCCGACTTGACTGCAGCTTTTTGTCTCCACCTCCTGCTGCGGCCGCCTGATCTCCCCTACTCGCCAGGCGAGGCGCAGTTCATCTCGAACGCACCTATTTTAACTAAAACTATGAAAAGTCTCGCGAGAGTCTTGCAGATGTGGGGTTCCTGTGTAGACACAACTAGCAGACACCGAGGGTAACGGACATGTCATGCCACCACAGCAAATGGCAGCGCCTCACTATGGCAGTACATACAAAGCGGTGGCCGCATTCGTCTATTCTCACGCATGGCTTCCTTTATAAACCAAAGAATTAAATGCTTCACAGTTTGTTGTGTTTCAGGCCTCTCTACACATTTGCATTAGCTCTGCTAGCATTCACTCTCTCAGGTGTAAACATGGCAAAACATCACGAGCAAAGTTTCAACTGAAGGAGTCAAAATTCACCAAAAACCGTTGTGGTTCATTAACAAAGGCTTCTCAGGAATCACCGACCATGCAAGTGTTATTTCACAGGTTTTATCAACTCTTATTAATCCTCCTGCTTTCCTCCTACTGCTCTCTCTCTGTTTGGCTCTGTGCTCTGAGCAGGCTACGGTAACAAGGTGCATGGCTCTTAAAGGGAAAGTGTCATTACCATTTTTGTAGGCAGATATTTAATCGTTCCCATTAAAGGACTATTAAAACATTTTTAACAGCCTCTTAATCAATGGATAAACACATTTTAACCTTTAAAATATATTTATGCATTTTACTCACTTATTTATATATTTTAAAGGACTATTTATGCATTTTAATGATTTTCTGCATTTTAATTTACTATTTACATTTATATATAGCATGTTTTAATGTGGGTTGCAGTACGATGCAGCCGCACAGCAAGAAGGTCCTGAGTTCAAATCCCCAAGCTGGCAGGGCCTTTCTGTGTGGAGTTTGCATGTTCTCCTCGTGTCTGTGTGGGTTCTCTCTGGGTACTCCGGCTTCCTCCCACAGTCCAAAGACATGCAGCATAATAGGTTAATTGGTGACTCTAAATTGCCCGTAGGTGTGAACGTGAGAGTGAGTGGTTGTTTGTCTCTGTGTGTCAGCCCTGTGATGAACTGGCGACTTGTCCAGGGTGTACCCTGCATCTCACCCAATGTCAGCTGGGATAGGCTCCAACCCCCCGCGACCCTCACGGATAAGCGGTTACAGAAAATGGATGGATGTGGGTTACATAAGATCTCAAGTTTGGAAACTGTAAAATCTCGGGGTGTGGAGTAGAGGGTGATATGGGAGTGGATTTTCACTTTTCACTGTCCCGTCCCATCCCAAAAATATTCCCAATCCACTGACAAAGTAAAAACAAAAAAAAATCTCATCCCCTCTCCATCTCAGAAGAATGACTCCTGTCGCATCCTGTTACCATTATGCCACAATCCACACATGACATAATACAGACTTTTAAAAACTGACCTATTATTATTATGATTCCTGCCAGCTTCCATTGAATTTTCTTCCTGTCTCATCATAGTCCTGTGATAAATAGTGAAACTGACTCCCATCCCGTAGAAATCCATGAAAAACGACCTCTGTGCCTGCTCGTCATGTCTGCTTGAGGTTAGCAACTCAAGGCTACACACGAACAACTGAACCCAACCAACATGTTGTGTTGTAGGCAATGTAGGCACCAGGTTATTATAAGGAAAAAATCATCTGTGGGATAAAAAAGAAGATACGTTTCTGTTGAATCCATTTTTATCTTCTGTCCACTGTATGAAATTGATGTGTCCCTGTGTAATAGAGTGGAGCTTCACCCTCAGGGTAGCTGATTACTTCATCTATCCCTGTTTTGTGCAGACTGATGATGACATAACCAAAACCTCTTTGTCTCCTGTTGCTGTTTTCTTTTCACTATTTTGTTGCTGCATTTTTCAGTCACTTTATGCATTAAAGTCTTCTTGTCTGGATCGTGTTTGTGGTTTCTCTCTTTCTTATGCTGAATACACAGCATGAAACAAAGGAACACAACCCGTGTCTGGCTGTGTGTTTGTGTGTTTCATGGACAGTTGTTTCTACGACGACAGCAGATGGCCGTAAAACAGGAAGAGACAGAGAAACAAAACTGTTGGAAGTTTAATCACCCAACTGCTGGCGGAGTCAGGAGCCAAATTATGGCGTTGCCATGGCAACAAACGCTGTTTTCTTAATTAGCATTTTTAGTTGAGTACCAAATGAGTTCCATCTCAGTGATAGAGACATTGTCAAACACTGCGTGGCTGCCAGACAAACTTAAATGTCTTCATATGTACCACAGCTCAGTGGTTTCATCAGAAGAGAAAAACAAAAGGAGATTTCAGTTTCAGCTCACTTTTGATGTCTGATCAGAAGTGGGAAGTAACTAAGTACAAATACTTAACTTGAGTATTTATTTTTCTGACAACTTTTTACTTATATTCCCTACATTTGAACAAAAATATCTGTACTTTCTCCTCCTTACATTTTCAAAACAGGGATAGTTCACCCAAAAATGAATATTCAGTAATTATCTACTCGCCCTCATGTCGAATGAGGGTCCGATTTAGTTTTTTAGTCCACAAAACACTGCTGGAGTTTCACAGGAAAACAGTGTTGCAGAATCTCCCAAACAATGGAAGTGAATGG
>JAJHUR010123528.1:0-52822 GCA_027495735.1 Lutjanus campechanus | reverse complement strand
GGTGGGACTCTGTCCTTGACAGATGTGCTTTGACTGAAAGGCTTGTCTAGGTTTAGTGCTGACTCTGTCAGAGTGCTGCAGAGGAACGATGTGAAGTAAATATAACATTATATTATAACTAATCCAAATTTTCACACGGCTTCATTCATTGCTACACACTACATAAAGTCTAAAATATCACATGATGGGTTCTGTGGTGGGCCACATGCCTCTTTTTCCCTTTGCACATTATTTCATGATAAATCCGTGTAAGGCTAGATTCCCTGAATGTCTTGAAGAATAAATACACTGAAATCAACAAAAAACAGGTCTGAGGTGTCTCTTAGTTACTCCTCAAGACTCTTACTATGAAGACACATTATAATCAACGCAGTCAGTCTGCACATTTATGAAAAATCCTGGCAGAGGTTTAAAGTAGAACCTCTGCAGTATACAGTTGTATACTTTGTAAGACTCAGAGAGGTCTGCAAGTTTAATTTAAGGAGCCCTTTAAGAACCTCAAGCTGGATTTGGATTTTGCTTTGTTAACCTATATTATGCCGTGAAGTTGGCTGTAGCCATACTATGATGAAGTCTGATAAAATATTGATAATTTAACTGCATTTTTGCAGTAGTATTACCTTGATTGAGTCAATACTTAGTAATGTTTTTTTTTGTCTATGACCAAAGAATAAACTTATGTACTTCTTGTGTCTGTTCTGTAGCATTGGCTACCCAGTGGTCACGCTGGGCTTCGGCTTCAAGAGCTATGTAAGCTATAAGATGCGCCTCCGGAAGCAGAAGGAGGTGCAGAAGGAGAATGAGTTTTACATGCAGCTCCTGCAGCAGGCTCTGCCTCCAGAGCAACAGATGCTTCAGAGGCAAGAGCGAGAAGCAGAAGAAGGTAAGATTCAGACACATACATGCACACTGTATGCACACACTAAGCACTTGGTTCTGGAAATATGAGGCTTGCATACACTGTTTATTGGGTCTAAACAATACAATCACATTATTTTATCAATTAGACATGTATGTGAAGGTTTTCAGTCATCCAGATCATGGTATTCGTAGCAAGGTTTGTCGTAGGCAACTGGACTTGATAGAGTTCTTGAAGACGTTTCGCCTCTCATCCAAGAAGCTTCTTCAGTTCTGACTGACTGGTTTGGGAGTTCAGGTATTAAACCTCTTTGTGGTCGTTAACACCTGTATCTCAGGTGCCCACCCTTCCATTATGTGGACCTTGGGTTTCACCTGAGGGGAGGTGTCAAAGAGAGTCGTTAAGGTCCCCGCCACCATGTGACTTTATAGTCACATGATTTTCGGGTGGGTATCCCCACCCCAGACAGTTGGATACCCACCTCCCAACTGCAACTCCCAAACCAGTCAGTCAGAACTGAAGAAGCTTCTTGGATGAGAGGCGAAACGTCTTCAAGAACTCTATCAAGTCCCATTGCCTACGACAAACCTTGCTATGAATTAGACATGTAAATTAGCATATAGTGTCTAGATGGTTCACTGTTTGGTTAGTTAGCTGGCTACCTTGAATCTTTGATGAAACAGCTATAGATTGGGTAGTTGAAAGGTCTGCCAGTCAGCCCTGTGTCAGTCAGATGGAAGGTAGCAGGACTAAACAGTTAGTCAAAATTTTGTCAGAATTACATTAGGGCTTACTGCAATTTTCGCAGTTGCCAGTTGGAGGCACAATATTTGTTAATAGCGAAATGTGTGTTCAAAAACATTTAAAATTAATTCTTCGTCACGCTGCAGAGATGTGCTGGCCTGCAGATCATATTCTACAGACTTCTTTGTTTGGTACAGATCCCTACAACAATCAGACAATAGTCTTATAAATGTTTTTCAATGAAAATGAGTATAATGATGTAAAATGTATAATTCCATCTAATATCACAAATCATGCCACAATTGCATTATAAGGCAAAATGATCACAATTAGATATTTCTTCAAAGTTGTTCAGCCCTAGTAGGTGGCTACCAGAAAGTTCTAAAGAAAAAGGCAGTAATGCCTGTTGGTGATACAGAAGTTTTTTGGTCTTTTAAAGTCCTGTGTGCCACTGCTTCAGAAATGAAAGGTTTTGAAGTTGTGCTGCTCTTCTTTTGTTGTTTTTGTACAACTTTCGTGGCACATGAAGGCTTATAAATACAGATGAGTAACTGTTTGAATGATGTCTTAGATCATAGAGATTACAATCATCTGTAGCTTTGTTTAGATCTTGTTAGCCTTTGTGTTGAGAGACAATTCCCAGGAGATGTTAGTCCTGTTCATGTGATTTAATGGATGGTGACAATAAACATGGGTCCCAGAAACAGAAATATCTTAAATCACAGCCAGGTTTTTATGTAGTTCTTGTTGGTTGTCATGAATATGTTTTGTCAAACAAGCCAGCATTGCTCCAAGGCACATTTGCAGCATGTGCAGCATTTCTCTCCCTATTCAAAGTCTGTGGTTGTAAGAACACCTGCCTCATCGTTTAAACAAACGCACAATGCACATAATGATTACAACAGGCTCTGGTTATTGGTTGCGATTAGGCAAAGATTTGAAAGGAGCTGTAATTTTCGTGCAGAGAAAGAAATTGGCAAAAAAAAAAAACTGTCAAAATTGCAGCTAACAAAAGATTTTTCTCTAGCTATTTATTTTCTCAGCCAACCTATAAGAAAAAGACAATGATCACATGAAATTCAACAAAGTGGTTGTGTTGTGCAGTTGGGGCAAAAAAAGTCTGTCCATTTCACAGAAGTAACACTAAGGCAGCACATGTGAATCCTCTGCTAGTGCTTACACTGGTTACATAAAGCCATGTTGCAGATATAAGATGTGGAGAATTATAGGAGAGGAAAGAAAACTTGTCATAGTTGTAATTTATATTTCATCTGTCTCCCCTTTACCTCCCTCTTTATTCATACAGCAGCAGCAGCAGCTAAAGGAATATCTGAAGTGGACACACCTCCAGTGTCACAGAATGGCGCCCCAGCCAATAAAAAGACATCGGCAGCACTGCCAGAGTTAGAGTATAGAGAAAAAGGGAAAGAGGGAAGGGGCGGCGGGGAAGCTAAAAAGCAGCACAACAGCAACAGCATCCTGCCATCATCAGTGGACTCTAAACTCCAGGAGATGGAGTATATGGAGAACCATATGAACAACAAGAGACTGACCACAGAGCTGGGCAGCACAGAGAACCTGTTGCTTAAAGAGGACAACAATTCCTCCTGCTCTTCATCGTCCTCCTCCTCCTCCAAAAACTACAAAAATGCTAGCAGTAATGCCGCAACGCTCAACTCCTCGCCCCGCGGCCACAGCGCTACCAACGGCAGCGTGCCCTCCTCAGCACCATCATCATCCTCTTCCACGGGGAAGAATGAGAAGAAGCACAAGTTAGCGGTGGGGAAGGGGACATCAGGTGGCTCCCACAGGGATCCCACAGACAACTGTATCCCCAACAACCAGCTGAGCAAGCCAGAAGCACTTGTTAGGTAAGAAGCACCCACTCAGACACAGTCCGACTCATCAAGACACACTCACTAAAAGAGATAGTTCAGAATATTTGAAGTGGCGTTGTATGAGGTACTTATCCATAGTCAGTGTATTACCTACACTAGATGGTGGTTGACACACCACCAGTTTGGTGAAGCAGCAGGAATACTGGTGTAGGAAGCTAAGCAATGAACTGCAGTGTTTCCTATACGTTATAAGAACATCGGCCACCCCAAATTGATTTTCATTTTTTCAGAGTTGTGTGCCTCTCTGTCATGTCTAGAAGGGAACCTTTGATTTGCAAAACTTATACTTGTGTCTGTAACAATGATCACTCTTGCGTGATGTCTCACGGGTCTAGGCTTCCCTTCTAGACACCACCCTCTCTGCTGCCTCTGTCTTTCACTATCACAAATGATAGTGAACCTGTCTGTGAACAGCATGATGTTACACACTCTGCAATGTTTCCCACACCAAGACTTTATTTGGGCGGCCTTTAAAATTTTTTTTTATCCATCTGCAAGAGCGAAACCCTCCACGATTGATTAGTGGACAATCTCCCCTCTACCCCTCCCTCACCTGTTCACTGTGCTGTCTCACACTGAGAAACACAGAGAAAGAGAGTCTCCTGTTTTAATGTATATGCCTACTTGTGCAGTTGTTTTGTAAAAATACCTGGTTGGTGCAGATGTCAGTTGGTACCACATTGGTTTGATTGTTTTAATATGCTACATGATTTACAAAAAGGCTTCTCCACATACAGCTCTCCTGCTGCCGTGAAAATGTATTCACGGGTGGAAAATTCAAAACCCGAGTTGTATTTTTTGGGTGACTTTATAAAACATCCTGCAGATGAAGAAAGTCAAAAAATCAGAGACAAACTGTACAGGCAGAGAGAAACGGAGGGAGGCGAGTTGAGCCCAGGTATGTGTGCAGTACTAGAGGTGTAGCTGTGTGTAAGGCAAGAAAGAGCAATATTTGATTTATATAACAGCGGTTTAGCTCTTTTTTTTAAGTGGCTAAAATAGTATAGTTATTAATTAGTTAATAGTAGTGTGTGTGTGCATGTGTGTGTGTTGTTGCTGTACATTGCTTAGCAGAGAAGGGCGCCAGTTGTATAGGTAATACACTGATTATTAATGAGTACTTCATACAACCCCACTTAAAATGATGCACACTATCCCTTTTAGACTATATTACACTACACTGCCATACTATACTAACAAGTAAGCAATACTGACAAGTGGTCGCGTATTAATATATTAATGGAAGAACTATTTCAAAGGTTTAAGTCTGGTGTCGAGTTTGAGACCAAATATAGTCCCAAACTCAAGAATTTCCTCCACTGTCAAGTATGTGTTGAGGCTACTGATGTAATGGTGAAATATTTGTTCTTGATCCTGACAGTGATAACAAGATTCATGTTTCAATCATTCAATCATCACTGTGAACACTGAGCTGTGGACACTTAAAACAGACCCACGTTAGATTTAGTCAAGTCGTCCAAATGTTTTATAGTGAAATAGCTCTTTAGTAGGAAAACAGAGCCTGCATCACAGGAGCTTAGTGATAGTTTTTGTAATATCTCTAGTCAACAAAGGAGTAATGGTGTGGATATAAAGTGGCAAAAAAGTAGGGCTGGGTGTTACAGCTGAAAAATGTAACTCTATGAAATGTGTCATTTCAGTCTATCCATAGGCATTGATCATTTTAATGAGATATGTTGAATTGAACCACTTTATTTATCAAGACTTCAAAAAAGAACAAAAAAAACAAAAAACAACTACAACAAACAAAAAAGGGCCATAATGGCAAGCTGACCTGTCCATTTTTCCTCACCATTTGCACTAATTTTCTGGCTCCACACAGTTTCCGTTGTGTCACGTGTTATTTGTGCAACTGAACAGCACACCTGTTCAGTGCTTGGCTGTTTGTGTATCACTCATAGCATACTCTAATATCAAGAGATATGCAGTTTATGACCTAAGACGTATTCATTACGTGCTTTCATGGCAGTTTGCATTTAGTGCATTCAAGTGAAACTACTTAATATTTTATTATTGCTTGTTTTTTCAATTGCCAGTACATATAACTATTGTTTCATTGCCAAGACCGAGTTAAAAGTATTGAACAGGATTTGGACAACCTCTCATCTCCAGCATGAACAAAAACTTTAAGTTCAAGACCTTTTGATTTAATGGTTCTACTTTGAAAGCTCGATATCTGTCTTGTAGTTTTCTTGCATGGCTTGCTGCTTCATTCTGGCGTAGAATTAACTGAAACTGGTTGACAGGCTGCTGTTTATTTTATGGTTTGTTTTATTTTATGCTTCACTCACAAAAGTAAGCGGTTCCAAAGTCTTTATGTCGTGCGCCTGTTTTATTTTGACAGCTGCTGCACCTGGAGCAAACAAAGAAAGGGTTGAAAATTGATAGTGCTTTTTATAGCCCAAATAGATCCTTTAAAAAATGCCTGAATCTGCCCCATATTCTGATCAGCTTGTGGCATCCTTAGTTCTGAAACCAGATACTGCAAACAGATGGTCATGAAGAGGGTCTCTAGCTTGTGTGGTTTAATTAGATTGAGTGTTGAAAAATGTAATTTCACTCTTGATATATTTGCAGTCTTTAGCAAAATAACAAAATGTTGGTTTAATAACAGATTATGTTTTTTAAGGGAGTCATTTCTCAAAGTAGGTTTAATGTAGGCTTGATGGTGGCAGATATGTGCAGTGTCTGCCATTGTTTTACTCACTTCCTGTGTGTGTTTTGTGTTTTTGTTCATTTTGTCAGTGATTTACTCCCTGCAATGAGGTTTTTGGCTGCAGATTTTTCTTGTTTCATATACATATACAGTATACATATACATATAAACCAACATGAATGTATACCAGTATCTGTAACATTACATTCTGCTTTAAGGCCTCAGCTCATTTTATAATAAATCTTAGATACTCTCTTAGAAATTATGCAAAAAATGTGACTAGAACTGATAATGTTGTGCCCTCTTGAGTGGAAATGATTATGAAGCTTCCTTTACCTACTTTTAGTTCCTGTAACGATGAAGGATATCAACCATTTTTACAATGCTCAGAAGCAAATGTAAAGTAAATGTAGTTTTCTTAGTTATACAGTGTATTTGACTCAAAGGGAAACAAAGGCTTTTTTCAACATGGACCCTATTTTTCCATGTTGTTGTGGACTTTCTAAACAGTTTTTAAATTGTCCCAGTGTTGAGTGAGAGCGTTGCAGTCGGCAGGAGCAGAAGTATGCTGTAGCATGGCACGTCTAGGCAACTGCACACCTTCAAAGTACATCCACTTAAAGTGCTTGTCTCTGCCACTGACAGGCTCAGATTGTCTTTATAAATATCTGACTGTTGTGAAAAGGACTGCTATAGAGATAGACTTGTTTAAAAAGATTAAGATCCTTCTTGTTTAAAAGGAAAAAGCTATTATATCCCTCTGTTAAAAGCGACAGGACAGTAACTTTATCATCATGAGACATACTTCATTCAAACTCAACAGAAACAAAATAAAATGGACTGAAACATCTCAGTTCATCTTTCCACTGCTCCAACAATCAACAACTCTGGTTTGGTTGAGAAAGAAAAAAAAATTAGGTATGAAAATATTGTGGTTGTACACACCGTTTCTCCTCACTGCTTCTCAGATGTCCCAGCTGTCTCTTGCTCCTCTCCCGATAATTTCACTATTTAATGCAGTGAATAAAGGGTTTATTTTGACCAAACAACCGGAGCTGGTGATTGTTTGAGCAGTGGAAAGACGAGCTAAGACATTTTTGTTGAGTGTTTTTTGTTTCTTTCGAATCTGAATGAAGATAATAATGACAAAATTACTCTTTCTGTAAAGGGAGTCTGGTTAATTTGGTGAGAGAAATAACACAGCTGTCTTACAAATTTTAAAAAAGGTCCATCTCTGTAAAGTGCCTCTCCATAATGTCATCAGACATATAAAATAATCCGAGCCTGTCAGTTGCAAAAACAAGCACTTCTGGGGGTTGTACTTTGGCTCTGCTTTTGTTCCTAAGGATTACATTGCTGTCTGCAGCAGTCTTGTTCAGTACTGAACCAATTTCACAAATTGTTGTCCCAGTTAGTTACTTACACACCAAAAAAAAGGGAAAATAGGGTCTAAGTTGAAAAATACCAGTTACCCTTTAAGATTTACAGTAATCTGTATAGATTAAATATGAACATGCCTTGGTTGCATCAATAAAATCTGGAATTATGTATCCATATCTACATACACATACTCATACTCATACTAAGGTGTAACATTACTTAAAATGTAAGATTGTGCTTTTTATTCATTATTTTAAATAATGTTGAATGTGTTTCTCTTGTGTTCACTCTGCTACCGGGACAGATTGGAGCAGGATGTTAAGAAGCTGAAGGCAGACCTGCAGGCCAGCCGGCAGGTTGAGCAGGACCTGCGCAGCCAGATTGGTTCGCTGGGCAGCGCTGAGCGCTCCATACGCACTGAGCTGGGCCAGCTGCGCCAGGAGAATGAACTGCTGCAGAACAAGTGAGTGCAGCTATTACTTAAAGCAAGGTCACAGTAGAGATCCTTTTGGTTTTGGATCATTACTAATTGGGCAACTGGGGGCGTTCATTGTCATTCATCAGTATAAATTAACAGTGTAGGGAACTGGTGTTGTGAGCAGAAAAATAAACACATCAAAACAGCTTTACATTCACAAGCTAATTTGTGATTATTAAATGTCTGCTGGAGAGCTCCTTCAGATTAGTGCAGACGTCAGTCTAGTTTGAAAAGGATGGCAAGATGAAATCACAATGATTAGGATGGGCTGCTCCAGTAAATTCTATATATGTGATTGAAACACATTCACAATTCAGTGGTGAATACATACAGTACAGCACAGGTAAGACAGGCTGATCCTGCCACACTGTGTCTCCTGTTTTGTTAATTGCTATTCTGTGATGTGTGTGTGTGCACTTGTAGGCTCCATAATGCTGTGCAGGCAAAGCAAAAGGACAAACAGGCAGTGGGCCAACTGGAGAAGAGGCTCAAAGCAGAGCAGGAGGCTCGAGCCACTGCCGAGAAACAACTCGCAGACGAAAAGAAAAGAAAGAAGTTAGAGGAGGCCACAGCAGCCAGAGCAGTAGCACTAGCAGCAGCATCCAGGTAGGTGCACATCTGACTTTTGAAACTTTAGTTTTCATTAACCATTTTATTCCTGACTTGTTTGATATAAGTCATGATTTATTATTGGCAGCGATTTAACTTTGACACTTTTTTCCCTCCATTTGTTCAGAGGGGAGTGCACAGACACGCTGCGGCGGCGGATCACTGAATTAGAAACAGAGTGTAAGAAACTAACAATGGATATCAAGCTAAAGGAGGACCAGATCAGAGAGCTTGAATTGAAAGTTCAGGTAAGGATTCATTATCAGGATTTATTATAAGGTATTTATAAGAATTTATAAGAATTGTTACAATCAAGCCCAGATTTCAAGTTACCTACTGTATGTGTTTCCAGTGTTATTGTACTTCAGTGTGTTTGTCTTTTGTTCATTTGCTAGGCCCAGCAGCAGAGTTAGTGTATGAGTTCAAATTTGTAATTCATTAAGAAGCTTTTTGATTCTGCTTTGTGATTCATCGAAGTCTGGTTTCCTGAAATGCAGTCTTGTTTACATTTCCTGTTCTGAATTCATCAGTGCCTGCAAATAGGCTTTGCAATAGGGTGAACCAGAGTGAGTGCTCAGAAGGGTGACAAAGCTTTACATAAGACAGAAATAATGCAGCAAAATTGAACATGCCTACAATCTACATCATGATGAAGCATTTCTTTTTCTAGACACTTTAGAGATTTTCCATTTAGAGTAAAAACAAACATAAATTGGCAGTATAGAACCCCCAGGGCCTCAATGGAAAAGGAAAAAAAGATGAGATTAAAATAAATAAATAAATAAATACTTATAATATTGCTGTAAAGAATTTGTAACATGTAAATTCTTTGCACTATGTTTGTGACAAATTCCATAAATGTGCCCCATGTTTTAATATATCTGTCCCTGGAGCTATTGTGTCTGAACTTATCTCATGGAATCATAGAGAGCACTTCCTTGACCCAGTGTTTAAACGAGGAAGGTTATGATGGAGCAGTTCTTGGAGCTCTGTCCTAGTTTTAGTGCCCCAGAGTTAGCTATTGCCAGGGCGCACAAGTCAAATGAACACAGCCTTAAAACGGTAAAGGTCTAATTTGTTAACTGCAACATAGAGAAAATATTTATAATTTTTTACCTTTTTGTCTCAGGAAACATTTCATTGCTCATTGCAGTGATGCAGGTGTACCTCAAGCACTGGTTTATTTTACATGTTAACTCAAAATATGGCTCTTAATTTCTTCTTTATGCTGCACTGAATGAATTTCTATCTACAACCATAACATGAGTTATAAAAACTGTCCTGTCACTTCTGTGCCTTGACATTTCCATCTAGCAAGCTAAAAATGTTGGAAAAGTGAATATCAGCTAAACACAGACCATTCAATCACAAATGCTTAAGCATTCACAGACTGTAACCCCCTGACTTGACCCCAATTGTATCTCTTCTCTTCCATTTATCAGGAGCTTCATAAATATAAGGAGAATGAAAAAGACACAGAGGTGCTGATGTCAGCGCTGTCAGCCATGCAGGACAAGACCCAGCACCTGGAGAACAGCCTGAGTGCAGAGACCAGGATCAAACTGGACCTCTTCTCTGCGCTGGGTGATGCTAAGAGGCAGCTGGAGATTGCACAAGGTCAGCCTGATATCCATAAAATTCTCGTTTAATTGATTAGATGTTAGGTCTGTAAAATGTCAGAAAATGATGAAAATAGTTGATCAGCCCATCCAAACCCAAGATGACATCCTCAGATATTTTGGTTTGCCTGCAACCCAAAGATTTTCAATTTACCGTCAAAGAGGAGTAAAGAAACCAGAAAATAGTAACACTTATGTAGCTGAAATCAGTGAAGTTTCACCTTTCTTTTCTTTAAAAATTATGGGGGGGGGGGGTTCTGCAGACTTCGTTTGGGCCTGGTTATCAATAATACCAGCATATGGCGACACCCTTAATTTGAACCATATTCTCAAAGTCATCTTGCGTCTGTTTTCAGGTCAGATCCTGCAAAAGGACCAGGAGATCAAAGACCTGAAGCAGAAGATAGCCGAAGTGATGGCCGTCATGCCCAGCATCTCCTACACAGCCGACACCAGCAGCATGACCCCCGTGGCCCCCCACTACTCCTCCAAGTTCATGGACACCAATCCCTCCGGCCTTGACCCCAACGCCTCCGTTTACCAGCCACTGAAAAAGTGAACGCTTCGTCCCAACCCCTCGCCTCCCTCCATCCTCCCATCTTTTTTTTTTTTTTTTTTTTTTTTTTTTCCCCGCAGGCCCACCACCACCTTCCAATCTGCTCGGCATGTCTGCGGCTGAGAACGTTGTTTTTCTTGGGTTTTTATTTTTCTCCTCGCCAGGTCAGAAGGATGTTGTATTGTGTGACTGTATTTGTTGTAGTTAAAACAAAAGACAAAAAAAACTTAAAAACGGACATCACATGTCAACTAGGAAGTCCCAGTTTTTTTTTTTCTCTTAAGTGTCTAGTGAAACCTCACAGAATCGGGTATGTATCTTCATCTCGAGGGTGTCGCTCTCCAGTTCCCACCGCCACTGCAACCATCTGCAACCATCTGCAACCAGTTACCTGCTCTCTGGTCCTGGGGAATAGCTGCTTTAGTATTTTAGGTTGATTTTTTTCCCCTTCTGAAAATTGGAAAGCATACAGTCATACAGCCTTACTTGTATCCCAATTTCTTTGACAAATCGTTTGTCTCCCAAGGTAGTATGGCAACATCTGTACAACCAGAGGAATGTAGTGCAAAAGTTGGCACAGACTCTCACCCTTGTCATGTTTAATTTATTTCTTTTAAGAACGCCAAATCATTCCTGCTTTGAGCTGCTTTGGGGTTTGGTGGTAAATAGTTTTTAAAGTGTATTGTGTGGTTCTATTTGTTCGCTCTTTATGATTCAAGTGTTGATTTCAACAGGCTGGAAGTGTTGATCGCAACAAGTTGGAAAAGATCTTGTGTTGTTAAGCAGAAACAGACCTTAAACAAAAAATAATGAACCCAAGCAGCTCCTAATTGAGTTTTTGAGTTGAAGAAAGAGTGCAGCTTCTCAGTACTCTGCAAGTCTTTCATCAGTTGTCGTGATCACAGTGCCTTGAGTTGAGGACAGAGTGAGTTTGATGATGAGATATGGCCCAACCCTTCTGAATTAGTGGTGAAGCATCTGGCTAAGCTGGAAAGGATAAGAATTTGACCTCGCCTAGTGAAGTGGGACAAAGTTGCCTTCGGACGCTGATCTGGTTTTTGGACTCCCCACTGTTTTCCCAACTGTTAGGGAGGCTGGTCGAACGTGTCATCTCAAGGGCAGCTTTGTCCCTGCTGCGGATAAATTGGACTTTTCATTTTACTCCTATTTGCCTGTTTTCACTATGTTGACATGATGTTATCCACCACAGTCTACTGCATACAGGTGTCCGGCCAGTCACACTCACAGAAGCTCATCTCTACTGCTGTTAAACCCCCAAAATCCTCTCAGTTTAGCTGCTGCCCCCTCGTTTCTTTTTGATTTCCAATTTAAAAAGTTGCACTGTAGAAAACTCACAATGCTGTTTGAAAGGGAAAACTGTAAAAGATGGACTGTGCAATGTAAACAAAGCTTTTGGAAATGCCAACTTTGATATAGCAGTTAAAATAATTTAATTGAATGAATTCTCCACTTCAGTTCGTGTGCCAAGACTGGAATGCTTTGTTTCTCTAGTAATGTGTGAGAATGTACTGCAAATACATTGGCGGACATGTTTGTCAAAATATCCAGTTGAATATCACTTAATGGAAGTTTCTGTTAAAGCAGGTAGAGAAAGTGGTCTCCTGTTTGTAGTAGACCGTGTAGTTAAAAGTAAGGGACTAGAAAAATCGAGTTTCTTTTTGTGAATGTTACAGTATTTGCAACTGTTGGGCAAGTGGCTGTTTGAAGCAGTTTTCCTTACTCCTGTTTCTGGTATTATCGTTATTTTCCTGCAGGGAGAAAATTGCTCGAGTCCGATGGGGTTTCACCATCATCTGAAATGGTCATTATTGTGCGTGTGGTTTTCACCTATTGTTAAAGGAGATGCTTTTTTTTGCTCAGATTGCTGGCTCCTGGAGAAAAAAAAATGTTGTGAAAATTACAGTTTAGTCAGTTGTTTGGTCAACTGATTGTTGAAAGTATAGAGAAAGTGTTTTGTTTGTTTTTTGTTTTCTATGCCCACAGTCACTGCTCTGTTTCTCCCCAGGTCTGACCTTGGCTGTGCTCTCGCTCTGTGAGGTTTACAAGGAATAAACATTTTTTCTTGCAAATTGACTTTTCTCTGTTGCTGTTACTCCAACCACATGTTTAGATATTTCAAAAACAGCTTGTTAGTGTTCACTGCGAGTTGGTTCCAAGTGGTGTTGCACTGATTTTATGCACTGTTTATTCTTTTTCAGAACTTTATCGTGAGTGCTAATCTCACAAAACCTGCTTTACAAACTGAAGCTTGAATGACGTGGGAATTTAGTTGGCAGGTGGATCTAATGAAGGAATGTTGAGTTGCATTATGGGAAATGTGAGATCCACTGTTTTTGAGTTTATTGGGAGACGTTAACCTTCAGGGCTTTCTGGCAGAAAGCCTTTAGAAAATCAGATGTATAAAAGCAACAAAGTCCAAGTCTGGAGCAGGTTGTTGTGGATGAATGGGTCAAACAGAACTTTTGTTATTAGGCTCATTCAAGATGAACTGTGCCCCGCCTGGAAACATGACGAGATCAGGTGGCCACGGCAGAAGGCAGTGACAAAAAGCTGCAGTCAAGTCTGACAGTTTCCAGCAGACTTCAGGGAATATCCAGGAAGAGACACTAACATCCTGTCAGATCACCTGTAGAGTACTTGTAGTTTGCAGATCACAGTCATAGCTGAAGAAATAGTGCACTCTTGATCACTGATTGAAGTTGGAGAGCAACTGCCAGGACTGGTCCTAAAATCTGTGGCCGCCTTGATCTTGTGAGGTTTTCATCGCCCACATGTACATGACAGAAGATCAAGTCGGACACAAATCTTAACTGGTATGCATCGTGTGGTGATAGCCGGTGACCAGTTCTGTGCAGGCCTAGCTTATCTCGAATGCACCTAATATTTTCAATTTTCTGGCGCAGTTCGGTTATTTTGTTGTTTAACCAGGTAAAAAATAACAATGAGATAAAATCTCTTTCTCAGTGGTGACCTAGTCAAGAAGGCATCACTGTTATTAAATGTCTAGAGTTAGAGTAGGTCAATTCCATACACTAATAAATAAAATAATAAAAATGGTTAGGTTTAGGCACCAAAACTACTCATGGTTTGGGTTTAAAGAGACCGTTTTGGCAGAGTGCTTCCTTACAGAAAGCCCTGAAGGCTAACTTCTCCCATGTGCTTTTGAAGCTTGACCTTTACTTGAGGCAAAAACCCGGATACCTCAACATGTGTTGCTTCTATTTTGAGCTTTCTTGTCCCTAAACTTTATGGAAGTGCAATACTAAAATTTTGGTATACTCAAAAACCATAATTCATGTGTGACATCCCAAACACCTTCAGCCCATCAGTTTCTTTTGTTGTGATGTCATCTTTGAATGAAAACTACATTTTTCTCATAATTTCATTCATTGAGAAAAAAAAAAGCAATGCATAAACTCAACTATCTTTCTGGTGTGTTTACAAACAGCAACTAACAAATCCTGCATATTCTACCTTTACGTATGAGTTATAATGTAAGATTATTTGAAATTTTCCTCCTGAAAACAATAAGAAAGGAAAACCTAAGCTTGAAAGAGTTAATAAAATTCTTGATCTGGCTATAATCTGGTATCAGAGACTAGCTGCACTATCATTCTTTTGCCACTGAGTGGCAGTGTCCATCTGTATAATATATGTTAAAGGAGGTAATCTCTGTCCACACAGGCTCTGGTTATTAACTCTGTCAAGAACCAGTAAATCCCTCTATTCATGACCAAAAAATCCCATTTAGTTCTGACAAAAGGAATTTATGAATAATTTGTTCATGCTAATGGCTAATCACAGCTAGTCAAAACATGGTGACCAGTGGTGCTCCCTCAAAGCTCTCCAGCATCAGTGGGTTGGTAGATACATGAAGGTGGGAGTGTGGAACATTTAAATAACGCCAAGGGGGAATGGCATGTCTTTGATGTTAAAACTCAGCATTTAAGCACACCTATTTCCACTCCCCACTTTATCTACATTGCAAATTCAGGAGTAATCGCCATCAGGGAGCTTCTGTGCTCAGCTGACCTCTGGGGCTTGAGATTTCAGTCAGTGATGGAACCATAAAAGGGAGCAAATTATGGGCTGCCACATGTTTTGATTTGAGTGATAATTCATTCATGTAATGCACTTGGAAATTTTGGGAAGGAGATAAAGAATCCCTTCGCCAAGGACACTGAATTTCAATGCATGAAAGAAGCCCTCTGCTCAGCATTCTGTCACATGCCAGGCTTCCCCAAACACACTTGATTAACCTGTGCAGCGAGACAAATGTGGGTAAAGCTCCTCGCTCATTTTCTCTGCATTAACTGGCACCTAGGTTGGGCATAAATTTGTTTTACACTCAATCCTCGGTATTTTATTGCTGCTCTCGTTCCAATTTGGCACCATGCTGTCTGGCAGAGTCAAGCACGTGGAATTAACAGATTATAATAGGTCTTTTTCTAGCAGTCTGCATTTGGCACAGCTGTACTCGCAACGCCATTAGGCCAACAAATCTACAGCAAATCCAGCTGTTTGAAGAGACATGAGAAATTCCAGGCATAACTCTCCCGTTTCTCTCTTAACCTACTCAATTAACAAAGTCCACAAGCAATTTTCATGGTGAAAATACGCTTTTCGCCCCCACCTCTCTACTTGTTCCTCCAGGAAAAATGAGGAACATGGAGAAACTGATTAGAAATGAGTTGGATTTCTCAGGTGATCGCTAGAGATGGTGTGTTCAGTGTGTGTAAAGATTCACTCGTGTGGCATATGAATAAATAAATAATGAGTGTTTTGTCTTTTAGACTCGCCTTCAGACTGAAAAAAAATCATCTGGGCAACCTGCTCACGTGCCCCCCTTCATGTGCAGTTGAACCCTTCTTCTCTTTCCCTGCAGAAACTCATTGATTTTTCCTCCCAAACACACCTACTGTAACTATTACCCAGGCATGTTGCTGCTTTAAAAGTCAAGATATGTCTTGCATGCTTCAATAAGTGGCAGATTTACTAGCAGAGAGTGCGCTCCTTTGTCTCAAGCCTTTCAGTGAACCTGCCAACAAAGAAACTGATTTAAAAGGAATGCACCTGCCTGAGTACAGAGGGGTCGTTCAGTTTCCAGTGCTACGCCGAGGGGGGCGATAATTGGAGTTCTTTCTTGGAGTCGCTTTTTGTACAGAATGAACACAGTACTATATCACTGCTAACTGAGCTGCAGATTGAAGACGGTGGTGTTGCCCAATGCGTCCTTGATGACGTGTTAGCCTGTTGCACTCTTGTCTGTGAGCTTGACATCTTCAGTGAAATCTAGTACTGCAAGATTTTTTGAAAGCCATTCTCCTGAGTGATTCTTCTGGTGGGTGATGATGTAAACTCAGTGAAACTCAATGTAGAAATTGAGCTTGGTGTGAGAGTTTTGAATGTGGACCCAATACAAAATAATAGTTTCTGCAATAAAACCATTTTTAATATATATCTTACACTTCATGTTTTGCTATTAGGTTTGTAATGGTATGACAATACTATGACCATTTTAGAAAAGAGCACGGTATGTGGTATTACAAAATTCCTATTACAGAATGTCTATTTGCACCTGGGTGAGAATAGGCACATGGCAGCCCTTAGTTCATCTATAAAGAGTTACAAATTTTGTGTAGAAGAGGTTATAGTGGACGAATGGGTGAAGCACAGTCCCCTCCCATGGGAGAGTGGGGTTCAAGTCCTCACCTGGGAGACTACAATCTGAGTCTAGTGTGAAAATAGTAGTTATTTTTACCTTTAACTTGTAGACATGGTTGATTGATTATTTGCAGTTTTTTAAATTATTATTTTCAGTTGTTAAGTCGTAGTTTGGTTAGATTTAGGCAATAAATCTACTTGGTTAGGTTTAATAAAAGATCATGGTTTGTCTCTCTCATGCAGATATTTCATTTCATTTCATTTATTAGGATCCCCATTAGCTGCAGCCGTAGCAACAGTTATTCTTCCTGGGGTCCACCCCAAAACACCACCCCATGTACATTACAATACATACTCATAAAAACTAACAAACTAACAAAAATCCGACGACAACAACAATACAACCATAAACCAACACACAACAGGACCAAGCTCTCCTCATCAAGATCAAAACCAAACAAAGAATTTTACAAAGATACAAAATTAACAAAAAAAGACAAACTAGCCTAACAGGAAAGTGTCCAGGTGCTCAAAGAATCTGTAAAAAAGGTTTTATAGTGCAACCATCATTCTACAGCAACCGCTGAACAAGTCTATTTGTCAGCTATAGATCAGTAGATGGGGAAAACTGTTTAGTCAAGAGATATTGTCTTAATAAAATTATAAAGCGATCTTTACCGTTTTCCTGGATGATATGCTCCGGCAGAGAGTTCCATGTAACCATAGCTCTGTACATTACACTGTTCTTCAACATATTAGTCTTGATTTTGGGTGATGTAAATCTACCCCCACTTGCATGTCTGGTGTGATAATCATGTACACCTGAGCTCAGGCATAATTGTTTATATAATATCCTTGGTGATTTTGTGGCTACAATGTTTCTGATAAATTTAAGCAAAGACATGGCAAACCTGCCATCTACCTTTAACCAAGACAAACAGTTATGCATTGTATTTACACTGGTTCTGTATGGACATCTAAGATATAAAAAGCCACATTTGCTATTACACCCCGCATGCAAATAACATTGTTGGCTACAGGCACCTGGGTGCTTGTCTCTGCCATGCAAGGCTATATACACTTGGGTGTAAACAGCCACATTGGCTATCCCACCCCAAATGCAAATAGCCATCTGCCTTATAAATATTATTAGTTACCTAACCCTCGATGGAATGAAAACATTTATTTGGTTGAATAAACGCTTTATGGTAATTACACAAAATATTATTTCCTGACAGACATGAAGCTTGTAAATGTAAACTTTTTTTCTCTTTGTAATGACACTAATGCAGTATAAATCAATAGAATAGATAAGCAAATATGCATAGTATGATAGCCATCAATTTGCATACCACAGTACAGCATGATACCCATACGCCGCTGCAACCTTAGCAACACGAGGGCAATTTAGCCTCAAACAGCCTACAGTCAGCAACAGTATAAGTCAGTATGTTGTCAAAGAATTATTAAATAAGACTGAAATTACTATGTGTGAGGGCTGTAGCTACCAAATATTTTTATTATTGATTAATCTGCTTTTCATGATCAATGGTTTAGTCCAGAGTGACCCTGCCTCCGTCTTCCCAAACGGCTCAAGATTTTACTGTATACGTCATGAAAGCTACCAAATACATATCACTGGGTACAGGCCATGTGATGTGAAAATAATTTCCCAGTCTAAAATGTGGCCCTCATTTCCCATAATGCTTGCTGAGTGGTTTGAATTTGCTACCTTATGTTACAAAATATTTTTTATTAGTGTTTGATTCTATGAACGCAGTGGTTTATTTAGATAATTGTCATTTTTGTGCTGTTTATAGTTTATCTATTAGTGAGGGGACATTTCTTCTTCATTTCATCTATAAAATGTCATGAAAATGGTAAAAAATGCTCATGACAATTTCCCAGAGTCCAAAGTGTCTTACAATTGCTTCTGTCCGGCTAACAAATGACAACAAAAAGCAACAAATCTCCAAATTTAGGAAGCTGGAACCAGAAAATGTTTGACATTTTTGCTTTAAAAATGACTGAAACATAGTCATTGAAGCTCTGCTATGTCCTTGGACATATTTTGGTTGGTAGGGTACTCAGAATGTATTGAAGTTCCACCCAAGCATAAATAGAAAAATATTTGTTGGTTTGATGCCGCTTGCTAAAGTGGTTACTGTTTCCTTGCACCATCTAAAAAGTCTCAACATTCTGCAGAAAGTGTGACTATAAAAGGTCACAAATACTCATTTTGATCTTAGGGGAGTAACAGCTGTCAGAAGTGTTGGTAGTTGACCGCATCTTGTCCTTTCAGCCTTTAAACATGTATCAATTATCAATTAAAATTTAATCATGCAGAGGTCAGTAATGCATGAATTGCTCTTGTCTGGTCAGCAGGGTTTCCTCCTCACGTCTGTGAGATGAGACATTTTAATCTCCCTAACTTCATATTTATTTCATCAGAACACCCCTCTCCTCCAGATGTCCTGCTGGGACTCTGGCTTTTAATTCTGAACAATGATGCTCTGTTATAATACGTCTTTTCCAGGGAAGAACCCTTACAGCCTTCATGGCCTGCAGCTGTTCACTCGTATGATGGGTGACCAGAGCACTGGGGCAGAATATGGGGGGGGCAGGGTTACATACAGCTGAGGAAATAGGAAGCACTTCATCAGAAATCATATTTTATACTGTAAAAAATCATATAGGACTTTAGTGGAATCAACCAATATTTTCTTATTAACTATAAATATACATATTTTATTTATTCAAGTTAATTAAACTTAAAATTTCAAGAATTTACTTTCAGTTTTTATAAATGAGTTATTCTGGCTTGATGTCTTTGTACAGATTGTACAGAATTAACTGACTCATTAAATTAAGTTTCTGAAGAAATATGCTCAGCATACCAGCAGACTTCCCAGCATACATTGCATGAGAGTTAAAACTCTCCTGAGACCCTTCTTTGTAGTTTGAAGGAAATGTATGGTCAAAACTTGCTGTGTCTCCAGTAAACTTAAAGATAAGTCATTGTTGCTTGTTTTCACAATAATGAAAACATTGTGAACATTTTCTCAACAATGAATTAATGAATAATAATGAATAAATCGTGTTTATTGACTACAAAGATTTATTTGTTTTGAATTAACTTGCCCTTTCTAATTCAGTCAACTTCAAATCGCAAAGCAGCGCAGACATAAACTTGTTTAAGTTAAAACAAATAGTTTATTACAGAGTGTTAAGTAAATATTTACCAAAAAAACAGACACTGAAATATTATTTCTACAGCAATAAATAGGATTGTGTGGAGTCAGTGGAGCATGACATGTAGCCAGTTGCAATAAAAAAAAATGTTCACAAAAATAATGTGAATAATATGCAGAATGTGAATTTGGCTGTTTTAGAGTAGAGTTGTGTGTTGGCATGAAGCTGGCAATGCAATAGGCCTACATATCGCGATACAGGGATTTTCCAATATTCTAAGCAAGGACATAGGCTATATCGGGATTTTTTATATCTAATTTTAAGAAAACTGTTATAGTGTAAAGAACACACCACCATATCATATATGACAGATTTCCAGTTTACTAATGTGGATTTTCGCAGCTGTACTAAGTAAAATGAAGTGCTTGCAGAGAACATTTCTGAGACAATAAACAGGTCTGTATGCAGTCAGCGGAGGATGACATTTAACCATTTGCCACACAGAAACCATTCACATCATAAAAAAATCTTTAACAGTATCTGTATTGAACAGTGCTAGATGTTATTTCTTACTGTGACGCATAATATGAATGTGTCTCCTTTGTAGTGCTACCTGAAAAGGTGAGTCACCTGAATAGAAGTAGTTCCACTCTTCAGCCTTCATCTTGGTCATGACATTTCCACTAAATAGACGATGAATTTAGAAGCTCAATAAAGAAGAAGAAGAAGAAGAAGAAGATGGAGAAGAAGAAGAAGAAGAAGGAGAAGGAGAAGAAGAAGCAGAAGAAGAAGAAGCCATGTGGCTGAATTAAACATGAGAGGTCTAACCACCACAGCCCGTGATGTGACTATCAAATCACTTGTCACAAAAGACACTGGGTGGGAGTACAACTGTACCGTGTAGTGCACTAACAGGAACAACAGAAACAGCAGTCAGCAGTCAGCACCGCCCGCCCGGGATGCGAGCTGCTGCAACAAGCTCACTCGCGTGATCCCACAAACGGGCGTCACGCGCATTATCCGGTTAATTTACATACATAACGCCGCCCAGGGGGACGAACATGATAATCTACCATCGATTGAAAGCTAACCGTGCGGAGGGGAGGAAAAAACAGCTGAAAAAAAGTTTGGACGGGAGAGGGCTGTTTTAAACCAAGCGGAGTGTTTCGACAGAGACGAAGCGGCGCTTGTCGGGCTCTTTGCCCCACTTTTGGATTAACGATATGGACGCTTTGAAATCCGCTGGAAGGGCAATTATACGGAGCCCCAGCATCGCCAAACAGTCGTGGGGTGCGGGCAGACATAAAAGTGAGTATTCGGTTGTTTAACACATTACAATGAAGGCGTTAGCTGGTGCTAATTTGTCTAAACCAAGGCTAAGCTAGCTTTGACAGGGAGCTAACATTACAACCGGCGTGTACTCAACGTTAGCGTTACTTTACAACTCGTCAGCTACAGTTGTTGGGGTCAAAGTGGTGGATATTTGACGGACATGGCAACTCAAAATACGCGCAGTTTAACGACAGAGGGAGTGCTTAAAGTCGGATATGTTTGGTTATGCTGTTGAACTTGGCACTCAAATTGACACCAGCTCGTAAACTGACTCCTGCTGAGGCTTTTGTAGCAAGTTCAGCTCCCAAACTGGTTCTCCGCATATTTAATAGGTCTTATGAATAACTTGTTTTTAGTCACTCGGGGCTAAAGCGACCTCACGTCACGACAAAAGTTTGAGAGCCAGTGCTGTGAAACGCTGCTGCTGCTGCTGTCTGTCTGTCTGTCTGCCACGTCACTGTGCCCACTGACTGACTGACTGACACCGTTTAGACATGTACAACAGAGGCTCAGCGGGGAGCTGAAACACTGTGATCTGTGACTGCGGAGAGGAGCAGGGGAGTCACAGGAGTGAAAAGGCATGAGGAGATGAGTGGTCGTCTTCCTGGCAAGGCTGTACAATCCTAGCAACGCACTGTTGCTAGGCGATACACTATGTGAAACAAAAAAAACAGAGAGGCTGTATATGGAAGGAGTGGTTGCAGAGTCTAAATCTTATAGAGGAGTCTAGTTCATCCTGGTGCCAGGCTTGTATTTGGGGGGTGATTATCATGAAAGCCACCCTGGGTTATATTTTGGATTTCCGTATGATGACTGGCTTCAACACCTTCCAATGTGTACTATTAGGCAGCTGAGCATGATCACTCTGACTGTGCTAGCATGGCTTTCACATGCAGGCTGAGCTGCCTAGACCTTTTTATGTAGGGCTGGGCAATACTATCAATTATATATCATATCATCACTGTGATATGAGAGTACTATCGTCTCAGATTTTGGATATTGTTGGATATTGTTATATTGTGATATGGCACGGCCAGAGTGTTTCTTTCCTGGTTTAGAGGTTGCATTTCAGTAAAGTGATGTATTTTTTTTAAAACTTACTAGACTGTTTTAGCTGTTCTATTACCTACTTTGTCATTATAGCCACCTTACTGGTGATTATTTATCAAAAAAATTTATTATGTTTATATTTTGTGAAAGCACCAATAGTCATACCTACAATATTGCCACAATAGCAATATTGAGGTATGGTCTCAAAATATTGTGGTATTTGATTTTGTCCATATGGTCCAGCACTATCTATGTCATTTTAGAGGAAATGTCTATATTGAGTATGTGAATCATTAATCAATTAATTGCAATTAAAACTTTTAACCGATTAAAAACGTATTAACCAATGATAGATAGATAGATAGATAGATAGATAGATAGATAGATCTTTATTTGTGTGACCCAAAGGGTGTCAGAAATTTTTCTTTGACAGGGCTCACATCACTTTCCACACACACATATGCACAGACAGAAGGCATTAAAAACATTAGTACTAATACTACAGGCAGGCAGGCAGACAAGAGCAGTCATTTCAATTGAGAGCCTAATTGTTTAATTATTCTGTTAATTTAACTTGTTTGTGCTTCAGTAATGTTTTTCATAACTAATATGCAGTTAGAATTGAATAAAACTTAAAATGTGTGTTTAAATAAAATGCACAAAATTTGCAACCCTTATATCATATAGGATGGAATAGCTTAAAACTTAGGGCTGCAAAAAACAATTACTCATTATCAATTGATCTGCTGATTATTATCATGATTAGTCATTTAGTCTATAAAATAGCAAAAACTGTCATAGAAAAACTAAAAAAAAAAATGCTCATCACAGTTTCTTTGAGCCCAATGTGATGCTTCAGGTTTCTTATGTCCAACCAGAGCTCTAATACCCAAAGACTCTTCATTCACTATCATAGAAATGGTATAGAAAATCAGCTACTCCTTACATTTAAGAATGTGGAACCAGCAAATGTTTGACATTCTTGCTTGAAAAATTACTGAAATGAGTAATGGATTATCTTAATAGGTGGCAACTAATTTTCTTTCAATCGACTAATCGATTTATCGACTAATAGTTGCAGCTCTATTGAATGTATCTAGATATTATTTATAAGCCATATCGCCCAGCCTTACTCCAGTGTGTACAATCAGGCAGCTGAGCATGATCACACTGCCTATGCTAGCATGGCTTTCACATTCAGGCTGAGCTGCCTAGACCCTTTTATGTTTGCTTACACAAAGGGGCAATGTCCCCTACTTCCATGCCTCTCCACCCCTCCCTTTTTTTATTTCATAGACAATAGAGCATTTGGCAGCAAGATGTGACACGTGCCAGACAGTGCAATCGATGCCTTTGTTTTGGTCTGCTCCTCTCTGGGGGGTGGGAGTGATGCACAATCAGTACGGTGCCTCCACATCTGACCGGCCAGCGGTGGTCACAGAGGGCTAACGACCAATCAATCCTTAAATGCTGGCAGGCTCAGGCTAATGGTGAAGCTTTGCCGTGACTTTACATCCAATCTGTGGCAAAAGTCACATCCTCCCGCTCCTCCCTCCCTGCTGCTGTTGCCATCGCAAAGAAGACAGTCAAGCAGAGAGAAGCTGGTCCTGTCAATCATTTTATATTTATCACAACATTTTATCACCCACATTACTTATTCAGTGGAGCCTTCCTGTTTTGTCTGTGATCAAATAACTGTTCATCATCCTCTTTTCTTTCAGTTTGTTGTTATAATTATAGGCTTAACTGTGTCTTCAGAAGGCACCAGTGAACTGCAGAGTCATGAATAAGAAGGCAACTTGTTTCATCTTGTAGTGTTTGTAAGCTTTTGCTCCCAGGTGGACCCTGTTTTTTTTGCATGAGATGGATCCAGATAGAGCTGTAACGTAGAGCACACGAAAATTGTAATTCTTTTTTACATGGATAGTTCAGATTATTTGAAGTGGGGTTGTATGAGGTTGGGTATATTGCCATAGTCAGTAGGTGCCGGTTGCTTTGTCCCTAGTTAAAGAAGAAAGAAAGGGCATCAGCATGGAAGTTAAGCATTATACTGGTCTATAAAGGTTTACCTAGAAAGTGTACACTATATTCAGAATGCTTTTGTCACTTCACTGTACCGTTAGACAGCCTTTTCTGATGAGAAACTGCCATTATATAAGCCAAATAGCACTCTCTCCAAATCAGCCAAACGCCGTAGGTGGAAGCGGTAATTTTACCTTGCAGAACACAGGAGTTACTGGTGTACTGCTGTTTCAATCTGTTAGTTTGTTTGTGTTACTGTGGGACGTGAATCTCAACTATCTATTTAAAACACTTTAGTCACAATAACACAAACAAACTAACAGACTGAGGCAGCAGTACACCAGTAACTCATTTTTTCTGCCAGGTAAAGTGCCTATGGAGTTTGGTTGGTGTGGAGACAGCGTTATTTGGCTGGCATAACAGCGGTTTCCCATAGGAAAATGCTCTCTGATGGCAAAGTAAATCATCATCAATTAGCTTCTACTGTAGCTAAAATACTGACTATTGAAAAGTACCTCATGCAATCCCACATCAAATAATCTGAACTAGCCCTTTAATAGTGCGCCTTCTGGCTTGGGTTGTTGGCATAAAAATACAATGCTTCTAGATTTAGATAGGTCCATAATTTGAGGCAAATTTTTGCTACATGACATGTCTCCAGAAAGATTGTCTCTCCCTCCTGGGCGAAGGCTTGGCCTTGTCAAAGCTGCCTATTCACTTCTTTGGCATCCATCAACTCTGCATTCCTTTTCACCCACCGTCAGTGTTGGATCATAACAGGTCCCAGTATTGTTTTCATAAAACTGCCCTGTATCACTTTAATGAACCCTGCATGTCAACATTTAAAGTAGGCTGACATTTCCCTTGCTTTTGCAGCCTTGTGCCTCTGCACGGGCACAAATGTGTCAGTTGTGTCATTTCCTGCAAGGTTTTAAACAGCTCGGTTGCTTTTCGGCAGTCTGCTGAGCTGACAAAATGTTTATTCACGATGCCCTCCCATTACATCCAAATAGTTCCCAATTTGAGGGTTGAAAATTGGTATGTAACATCAACCATCTTTTTAGGTCATGAAGGCCCTGTGTTTTTCTTAACCAGTCTGAAAAGTGTGGGAGGCAGAAAATCCCTGTCTGCATTGAAGAGAGACAGATCCCTCCCACGTTCCCAGTCAAGGAGCTGACTTCTGTGGGATTGTCAATATTGAGGCAGCTACATATCAAGATGTCAGTCGACCCATGCAGATGGCTAATGAGGAGTGTGTATGTTCTTAAACCGTATTTGGACTGCATCGTATTTTAACACCTCACTGTGTGAGCCTGTGTTGTTGATGCTGCCACCGGAGATGGTAGTTGGTGTAGCTGTTGACTAATTTGCATTTTGTACATTATTCAGATAGTGTGACAGAAGTCGGACTTGGTGTTAAATAATACATCTGTATTTTTAATTAAAAATTAGGGATGCCCCCCCCAAAGAAAAAGAAAATTATACATAATTGGTATTATTCAACTTTTAAAGCCAGCAATGCAGTTTGGTGCATTGTGTGTATAATACAGGCATCATCTTTTCAGCCTGTCATACAGGCAGAAATGTTTATTTCGTGCTGATACCGATGTGTCACTTTAAAGCCTTTATCAGCCAATAGTCATGGCAAGACTCCCCAAGGATGGAAAGAGATGCAACATATGTTGTGTGTAGTGTACAGAGCAGATCAAGAAAATCACATTGTGTACAAATTTTGTTGACAGAATTTCTAATACATAAGAATATGGATCCAGGAGGACATTTAGCAACTTCAGCCAGCGGAACCTGAAGAATATGACCTCCTCTCCACCACCAAGACCTGGAAGAGGACAGGCCACACAAAGAGGAAAAGAGAGATGGATAGAAAAAGAGTGGGTAGACTTGCTAATATTATTGTGCATCCCTAATTTAAATGGCCTAAGGGTTAATGACAGACAAAGTAGGTGTTAATTACCCCTCATTTCAACAACATACAGTGTGTTCTGCTCTGGCCAGTCCCGACTGCACCTCTGGCCCTGCCCCGGCCAGTCAGAGAGCTGTGTCCCCTGCACAAAGTCATCCGACATGGGATTGCCAGGCTGTAATGGAGATTGCTTCCTGCAAGATTCCTTTATGGAGTTGTAAAATCCTCACTGATTTATAGCCCCGTAAGATCTTCTGTATGTGTAAGCTGCTTCTGTGTGTGGAGACAGTGTATGGAGTCGCACGTGAATGTGTTTGTGGACAGGACTGCACAATCATGCTTGCTTTGTCACTGTTCCTCTGAGAGGATGATTTTTAATCTGGTAGGGAAATGAATGTTTGACTTTTCTCTTGTTTCAGCTGACACAGCAGGGAAAATAGGATACTTAAAACACGATCATTACACCAGTAACTGGCACAGGCTAAGTTGAGCAGTAAATTGCAGTGTGATGAATTTGTGAAGCGAAAGCCGATTTGTTTGCATCTGTTATTCACTCTGCTATATTGTGTTCAGTTGCTTGTGATTACAAAAATGTACATCTGTTCCCATGTGTTATTATTTCAGAGTAAACGCCATTTCCTTTTCTGTGTTAGCACCAAAAAACATCAATAACAAAAACTCCAGAAGCAAAATTAGAAAGACAAGTCCCCCCCTAAAATTGTTTAGTTTTTTTCTTATGAAATGAAATTGAGCATCTTTGTCACACTCAGTACAACTGTGAAAAGACTAAGGCATTCTGTGAAGCCAGAAGGGAAATATGGGCAGGAAGCTCAGTGGCTAACCAGTTCACCTTCCTGGTGAGAAATAATTGATGTAATCTCCTTCAGCCATATGTGTAGACATATGGTCAGTGTGGTAGTTCTTAAGCTTCATTGTCAGGGCAGGAGGAGAACTTGGTGACTAAATAAACACCATCTGAGACTTTTACAGCAAGGGGAAAGACCACAAATCCCAATGAAGTGGTTATGCTGTTGGTCATTCAGTTTCCCCAACAGTTGCAGCACCCTCGCTTTCAATCTGTTCTGAGCAAGGGAGTTAATATTATGATACTACTGCTGCAGGCATTCTAAGAGCTTCTCGTAAAGCATGAGCAAGACAGTATGGTCCCACAGTAGTAAAAACCTTCCTTTTCTCTAACTTGTCAGTCAAGCTGCGGTGGTTTTTGGATGTTTTTGGGGGGATTGGTCAATACACAAGAATGAAACTCAGGTAGCTCATGACACAACCTGTTCTTTCCCTCCCTCCACTCTGGTGAGCATGTAATTCAGGTAAGACTCGCTCTCTTTTTTTGCCCCCTCTCAAACTGACGCATGTTGCAAAACTTTGTCTTTTCTTTTTTCTTCAAGGTCTGTTAGCTGTGGGCTGGATAAAATTACTGTTGTGTGGTGCCAGTGGTAGTGAAATCTTATGAAACCTCACACGACACACCCTTTACCCACTTTTTTTTTTTTATTAATGGAAGATTCCTTTTCCACCTATTGACCTGTCTTTCTTCATGTGCGCCAAAATTACAAGTTGAAATGTGTCTCCAAAGAAGCACATAAACATATTGGGGTAAAAATGCCGAGGAGAGATTTGCAGAGGAGCTGACAATGCACAGCTTCAAAATCTCAGGGACACATTGTGCAAATCTGTGTTCCTGTGTGTCAAACACTGACTGGTTGAACAAGAAGGAATTTCATCAGGCCTTGGGGCAATATGCGACTAAAGAATGAATCAAACAGTCAAACAAAGGAATGGTTTATTTGAATGCTTATTATTCATTTTATGCTGTTTTTGTTGTACTTTTTTGGCGTAGAGGTCCTCGTGGGTCCTCTGAGTTTTAAATGTAACTAGTAACTGACCTTGGGCTTGAGTTGGCCTGGATTATGTTCAGTTTAATTGGGTCCAGGTAGAGTCCCATTCTATTGTGTTGTCACTGCTGTCTGACAGTCTAAAACCCCAAAATCCTCAGTCTTCTAATGTATTTGTCAGAGAAAAGCAGCAAATCCCTCATATTTGAAAAGCTGGAATCAGACATTTTATACATTGCTTGTGCATTATGTCACCAGTGTTGGCTGATCATCTTTTGGTCTTTTTTTGGGGGGGGGTCAACCACAAGTCTGGTTGGGAAAGCAATAAGCAATCAAGGCCTTTGATGTGCCACACTTTAATAATTCCTACTATCTGGTAACTGTGTGAATGGTGACAACTGGGTTGCATGGATCCTCATGCTTGCCTATTTTTCCTGCTTCTAACACATCAACCTGAAGGACTGACTGATCACCTTGTTACAATGGCACCTGTCAAGGGGCAGGATATATTTGGCAGCAAGTGTACAATGACATTCACTTCACCTGTCAGTGTTTATATACATATATATACAGCCACAACATAAAAGTCACCATCTCCCAGTTTACATGTTAATATTATGTGCAAGTATGTTGTTTATATTCATAGACTAGAATATGCACCCTGCCCACTTTATAAAAATGCCGTTCTCCTTAGTCGTCATTACAATTTGAGTTACAAAAGAAACTCACCCCTCCTGCTAAGCGTGGCTGTGTCCAGGGTGCTTTAAGGATCAGTTTCATAACCCTGCTTCTCGTTGAGAGTACATTCTGGCCTCAGCTGGTCATCAGCTGTAATCCCTGACTGGCATGACCACTCATTTCTCTTCCCCTCTCCCTCTCCTCACTTTCCTTCTTTGAGTGGATTTAGCTGATACTGAAAGACACGTGTCTCAATGCTACGACTTAAACCATGGACTATAAGACTCTTATCCTCTGCAAATCCTTTCCTTCACCCAACCAGAATTGTTTTTGGATGGACATCAAATTAAATACTGATAGCTACACTGACATGCAACACTTCCTTTGCAATATTGGGAATGGTCCAGCACAGATATTTAAGAATATCATAAGCCTGCTGGTGTAGAAGATGAAATTAAAGAAGCACCCTGGTGTCCAAGGACAAAGACAAAAAAGGTCACATGCTGCTGGGCAGAAAGGATCCCCGCTGACTCTTCATCTTACTTACTTTGTATTAATTGCTCATTTAGTGAACTGGCCTGTCGTTTATGTTTGTGTGGTCATTTGGAGCTAATGCTGTTGGTGTATTTGTGTACAGAGACACTTTGACCTGGTTTTTCCGATACAATGTAAAACATTTCCTGTATCCTTTCCACAGCTGCTGAAGTTAAGAGGGGGAACAATAGTAGTGGATCAGTCAGTACCAGGCAGGAACAGACAGTGACAATCGCCCCATGAGTAGTAACACACTTTTTCCCTTTCCCTGACTAACACTAGCCTTTCTCTTCCTAACAATGCTCTATTTTAGCCTCCTCCCAGAATGGCTGTGTCTCTTTTCAAGATGTAATTTTGATGGTGCTTGTCTCTGACCTGCACTCAAATCAACAGCCTGAATAGAGCATACATCTCATTGTACATACATGCAGTACATAACATGGTTACATTAGACTTAACCACAGAAGATAAACTGTAATAGAGATGTAAGACTTAACCTTTTGTGGCATAGTTAGAGGTTGTCTAAGTCGCTTTCTCTCTCAACAAGCTTTGCGCTGCCGTGTCTCTATGCATCCCTTCAGGCATCTTTCCTCATCTGAGTCGGCAGTTTCTAAATTAGCCCAAAGTGTCCTGATTGGAATCTAATAATGCTGGAATAGGTCTTTTCTGCACGTGTCCTGTCATCGTGAGATAAGAGGAGGTCATCTCACCACAGGCCTGGGTCAGTTGTGGCCTTAAATAGCTGAGAATATATGCACAAAACTGAGAATATATGCACAAAATTCAACTTTGGTGATCGATCACATTGGAAACTATTGATCTTTTAGACAATCTGTGTGTTTTCAAAGTTTGTTTGTGATTCATCTTAAAGCGAGAGCTGTACCTAATGATTTTTGTCACTATCAAGTAATCTGTATCACTATTAGACACTAATTTTTATAACCAGCATACATTTTTTGGAGGACCAAATGTAAATTTATGTAAAAACAGAAAACACAACTTAACGCAGCCTAACACTGCCCTCCTTAATTGTGACACTTGTGTGGTCCACTTTTCCCATTAATTGTGATGTGTTTCCTGAAGGCGATGTTTCATATTTAAAACGAGCCAGACTGCTTGACTAGTTGAAGAAACTTGGTGGCACACAACACAGTACATTAGTCCATGTGTCGTATTCTACCCACTTAAACTCTTGCGTCAGTTCACCCCTACATTCACCCCAGACTACCTTTTGTGTTTCTTGTTCTTCTGTAAGGATCGTGTTGCCATATTTTGCCTATACATCCCTGTAAGTCTTACACACTAGACCTTAAAAAATAACTTAATTAATTGGTAACAACTTATCAACTACTCATTGATTGGTGCAGCCCTCCTTGAAATACAAGTCTGGTAATATTGTATATATTATCTTGTCAACAAATTTCATGTAAAGAGCTTAGAATACAAAGGATTATGTGCTGTATGTTCATTTAAAGGTATTTGTCTTGGCTGCAGACTTCCATTGTCATCCAAAAACCATTAAAAACACATCAGTGAGCCTCACCTTCACACTGGATAACATGTTCCTACTGGTGAGCAGATAATGTTACCTCAGTCCATACTAGTTTAACACTGATCCTCTGAGAGGAGGACACACCTTTTCCCAGTATCCCAGGGTGACGCACATCTCCACCAAAGCAAAAACTGACAACCAGTTATTTGCCTGTTTTCGGTGCTGGTTTCACAGTTTGGCAGCCAAAGTGAAGCCCCGGTGGGGATTTATTCAGTTCCCATCTCGTTGAGAAGAAGGTATGCAGGTGGGCAGGCGTGTGTCCAGCCAGACCAATAACAATGAGTCATTCACAGTTTTGCTATCCAGAGGGCTCGGATGAATGTGCTGGGACTCTCCCCTCTCGCTCATTCACCGACGCCAATGTGACACCACGCGGAGAGCTCTTAGTGCTCAGAAGCTCCTTTCAAAGCTCAACAAAGGGGAAACTGTTGATGCAGCAGGCTCGACTCGTGGAGCCTGCCGGGGCTGTGGAGTGGTGGTGGCGGTGGGGCTCTGACTTTTGACCCCGAAAGTCCTTATTTGTGTTTGTATGTGAAACCAAACTGGGCTACATTGCTTCAAGCCCCACTCACCCAGTCAGTCAAGTTGGTCAAAAATCTACTTGCCCAAGGTCAATCTCTACTTACCCCTGTATGATTTGATCTTTTTATTAGTGTTTATCAACTAACAAAGACTAAAGATAACTGTCATGTTAAATTTTGGGCAATAATGTCCATAAAATCCAAGGTGATGTCATTAAATGTCTTTTTTTGTCAGTCCAAAAACCAAAGATATTGAGATTAATATGATAAAAAACACAGAAAAGCAGGAAATCTCCGTATTTAAAAGGGTGAAAATGGCAATTTCTTCTATTTGTGCATCAAAAATTGATGAATCGATAATCAAAATAATTTAATAGTTGAGTGAGTTGCTAGATTTACTAGCCTGACATGGCATTTTACTTTCTCCAGGCAAGGAGCCTTTCCCTCCTCACAATCCCAAAATAATCATTCATGACAGACTGCGATGAATATGTAACTGGCTTACTCATGTTCTCGCAGCTTTACTGATACAATCTGGTGTCGCTTGTCGAGTGACGTGATGTCAATAACAAGGATGTAAAAGGATTTTCCCAGATACTGTGACAACATTAACTCCTGCTGTTTGATGAAACTCACAGTAACTCTGACTCAGTCACACCAAAGTCATGTCACCTGCTCAGTTTTGAAATGGTTTTTGGTTAAGAAATGTTTCACTAACCATGGGAAGAGTGGACATTTTTATCTTTAATTCATCTTTATCTGACTTCACTTGTTGGTCAGTCAAAGCTTGTATTCAGAGGCACGCCTTTATCAATAATCAAGCAAGGAGACACGGTTAACAGCGGCTGGAAGCAAGCTAGATCGCAGTGATAAAACGTCTGACTTGTCAGGATGGCACTGTGGTGATTTGTGTTTTCATGCCTGTGTCACTGCATGCACAACTCCCTCTCTGCTAGCCCCAGAGTATCAACTACATTATTTAGCCGGCACTCACAACATAGCAGAGCGCTCTCACTGTTTCCACGGTGATTAAACTGTTGCACCCCCATAATTGTCCATTAGATTTGTTGTGTGTACGCATGTGGATTTATGGTGGGAATTTTGACTCGCTGCCTTCATTTGCATATTTTCCTGGCATTTTATTTTTATTCCCAGATTACCTCACTTCCTTTTTCTCTTTTATCCACTTGTTTTTCTTTTATGAATGTCTCACTGCCTCTACCCGTCTTCTCTCCCTCTGTCTGCCTGTCTGTCTGTTGCCTTCCCTTCGTACGGCAGAGGCAAGGCCAGGAAGAGCAGATCTCCCCTCCTCATTACTGTCAACGTCACTGGTTGTTGACAGGGAAAGCGATAGCGATTCTCTCTGACCCTCCCTCATCCAAATTGCCTGCTTCATTTCTTCTGTATTGTCTTTAACCAAAAATACCCACTGCATCCACCACCCCTTCTCATGCTCTTCTGCTGCACAGCCTCAGCCCTCAAATCCCTTTGATTATAATTCCCGGGGACCTCTGTGCCGTCTTGCCTCTCCAGATCTCTTGTTGCATCAAAAGGGTCCAACTGTCTCTGTAGTTTTAGCTTCATTAAAACTTCATGAAAAGTCCAGGCTTATGCATAGGCTCAAATGATTAGATCATAAAGTAGAGGCTAAGACCTTTTTCTAGTGTGATTTCTCCCACAACAGTCTTGTGTAACCACCGGAGGGGTCTGATGACCACAGCCTGGCTGGATGGTTAGAGCTGTCCGACAACAGACTCTCTTGTCTGGGTTTTTGCTCAAAGGCTCAACGAACCTCACACTTCCAATAACCTGCCTGAATTCTACAACTTTTGACTACTTTTTGGATACCAGTGTTCATTTTCATATCAGAGAAAAGTCTAGCAAAACACAAGTAATGTGAAAAGGTGGTAAGATATAGCGTAGGCGGAGTCTTGAATAGCTCCTTCCTTTTTTTTTTTTATTGATGGCCAAACCTCTTTGCTTCAAATGGTAATTTCATTGAAATACCACAGATTTCAGGAACTTGGACACGTTCTAATGCTGTCTGAAATTGCACAAGACACACTCTTTGTGAAGAAACGTCATTGTTGTAATGACTTCTTATCACACTCATTTACATGAACATGTGATCCAGAAGTCTGATGTTCTTTTTACACTCCACTCAGATGACAATGTGATATAGAGATTTTAAAGGTTTGTTGTCTTGTAGAACAGTTCGGGTGAGGTGAGCTGCAGAGCGATGAAGTAGCTTCACGTGCTGTCGTCGTTCCTCCCCTCTGCTCCTGGCTGAGTCTTGCTGGTGGGGTGTTGAGACTTGTCTGAGGCAGGAGGAGACAGAGGGGATGGGAGCAGGTTTCCATCTGACTGGCAGAGTGGACTTCACACTGGCTGTGTGATTACAGGCTGATTACGCCTCAATGAATGGCTGCCAAGGGGTTTTTATGTCAGGGCTGCAAGTATGGCACACTGCTACACTGAGGGTTATCACGACACAGTGTGCACATGAAGTGTGTAATTATGGATAGTTAAACTTAATAACAATAAACCAATAAAATACAAAATTGTTTGCTAAACAGCATTTACTGGGGATGATGATAGAGTACATTTGAACTGAATATTGAATATTATACATGTTCATAGTGACTTGGAATTTTGTCAGTTGGATTTGGCTGTTTAATATGAAGATTCAACAGTTAGTTCCTTCTTTTAATTCAGCACCTCACTAAACTCCTATATATGCCTTCATTTGTGTGTTACACCATTTACGACTGTTTTGATGCCTTTCTGTGTTGCGAAAACATCAGATTTCCACACAGAGAAAGTGTGCATTCTCCCGCTCTTAGTTCACATATAAAATCTCAGCACATCACTCAGCATCTCTTCTGGGTTGCTGTTAGCCACTGTTGAACATCACCTGGCCGGCTCGTCCCACAGTGCGCTGAAGTGGCTGACAGTGTGTCACCTGCACTCCGTTTTTATCACCCTCCTCTGCTTCCATCAGTTAGTTTTGTTGTTTGTGGTGATTTCGAGACTCGATTTGTAAAGTTTACAGCCTGCTATGCTGTTGCGTTGCTCTGTCTATGGCGATACAGCCAAAAAAAACAAGAGCTGAAACTTCTTTATCACTGTTGTGTTTGAGGGCTTTTCTTTATTTAGAAGACCCATCGTTGTGAAGAGTCTCACATGGAAGTTAATCCGATGTTGACAGATGCTGGGAATTCTTATTTTTCAATCCCCCAACATTGGCGGTCAGCCAGCAGATATTTGTTTTGTTCCTCCTCACAGTTTTTTTTTTTTTCGTAACACATATTTCCCTTGTCTGGTGTCAGTGTCTGTTTTGTGGTGTGGTTGATATTTATGTAACGACATGTGTGTTTGTAGAAGTGGTGAGAAGGGCAGCTGTAAAAAGATTTCCAGAGGATCAGGGTTGCAGGCACCTGGCCTTGTGAAGACCAAATGAACCTCGCTGGTTCATTATCCTCATTGTTCTTTGAAGATGATTGGTTAAACAAACCTTCGCACATTTTAACACTCCCTGATGTTGGCAGCAGCTGAGGCGCCTCTACCTGCCTCCTCTATCCCATCCCCTTCCACTCGGCAAACATCAGTGCTCCGCTGCCTGCTCTCTCTGGCTCATTTACAGGCAGTGTCACCCAGGCGAGAGCAGCGATCACTGACCAGCCAGAGCTCCAGCGTATCCAAGAAGCCTTTGAAGTTTGCTCTAATCAGCACCGCAGCTGCAGAGAGCTGCCGTGGAGGGGGCTGCTGCTGCTGCTGGTGGTGGTGTTGGGTGGGGGGTTGGTTGTGTAAATGCAAATGTGACCAATATGAAAATGGATTATTCTTCCACACAAAGCAGCACTCCGGGTATATGCACCATTCTAAAAATAGCTATGAACCAGAGCTATTTTTGCTCAATTTTACTGTCATTGTGTCAGTTTTTGAATAAAGCTGTTGTTTCATTGCTCACAGGAGGGTTTTTTTTTTTTTGTAGAATTTTAATTGACTCATCTATGTCAGGCAGGCTTGAGTAGAGATTTCCCATCATCTGTGTAGTGTAGTCTTACAGTCGCTTGCTCAGGATCTCTTAGGATGCGGGGATTCCTAAGACGCTGCAGTCGGGGTGAACCACTGGTCATCCCCAGAGACTTCGCTCCTGCAAGCATTAATATGGGCAGTTGAAGTGTGGAGGCTTGATTCTGATATCTCCGCTGGACCAGCACAAGCCTGGTGCTGCAGCTGTATTACGTGAATGACATCCCTCCTAAGCCCTGAATCACTCAGAGCATTTTCAAAGCCCATCTGACAGATTGCTGAAATTCAGCAAAGCAGACCTGTCAGCGATTTTGCCTTCTGTAAACACTGAAAATCTCTGAACTCGGGTTCACTGCTGCTTTTACAAACACAAGCGAGTACTAAAGGTTAGAAATGTCACGCCAGCTGAGGTTAGGCCTGCATTATCCCCCATCATATTTGTATAACTGTCTGCAAATGTCCTAAGTGGCTACACCTCGTAATGGACATTTATGGTCCACTTGGTAACTTGATTTAGGTCATGAATAGAAGCTAATGATTCCTCGCCGCAGATTATATTACAGTCAGGGTGCTACTTATCTAAGCACTAATGTAACTATGGGAGCAGCCGTGGAGGACAGCCTGATCTGTTCCCCACACTTAGGAGCTCAAAGACCTTGACCTTAGAGTGGGTGTTCACCGTCAGACTCGCCCATTATTTAAGTATGGGGTTTGGTTAGAGCTACATTTAGACCATTATAAACCCTTCTCCGTAACCACGCACAGTTTGCTTGGTTTGGCTGGAGGGGAGAGGGATATTATAGGTTAGCCTCTGCTGCCTCTTCCATGTGGTTTATGTTCCCTAAACGATGTGGGTTCTTAAGCCAGGGATCATACAGTATAGTTGCATTCACAAGGCTTAAAAATATTTCACTTACTGAACTGAAGATTGGCCGTTTTATAGATGAATAGTATTGTGTAGTTGTAAACAGCCTGAAGTAAGTCTGTTTAGTTTTTTATAATGTAAACTAGAATTCAAATCAATAACTTTTTCATTATCACAAGCTGATAAAGAAGGTACTTAATAAGTAGAGGTGTGAGAAAATATCGACACATTTTAGTATTGCGATATTATGTTTTGTGATGCTGTATTGATTCTCAAAAACACTCAAACATCATGTCATCATGATTGTTTGTTTTGTTTAAACCCTCAACCACTAGGCAGCAGTTTTGTTAGTTTTGTTATATACATATACATATACATATGACCATATACAAAAACAGAAAAAGCAACTCATTTTTATTATTCTAGTACCAAACAGTTTAATTTGGATTTGCAATATTAATAATTTCTGTAATGAAAGATTGATACTTGGCATCCATACAGTACTGCCACACAAAATGTTGTAATACTATCCTGTATCGAATTTTTTCCCCACCCATAATAATTTTCTGTCAGTCAATTAAGTGACAAAACATATATGTCAGAATGTTAAACTATTCATTCAGTGAACACTCATTCTGTCTAGAACGCTTTTTCGGATTAACCTAAAATTTGAGACCCATGAATGTATTGTGAGGCACATGAGGAGAAGCTTTTTTTTTTTTTTTTTAATCATTTGTAGCCCCTGCACATCTGTGTAGAGGAAAAACATGGTGGTGGTGACCACAGGATCCTATTTAGATCCCACCGCAGATAATATGCCGTGAAAATGACCGAGGAGGGGGGAGGGTGCGATGATGTTGATTGTGTTTTCTGATGGACCTTTTGAGAGGACAAATGGATCCGTTTGCCCTCACTCATGATCACACCTCATTGTAGCAGTTCCATAAACCTTTCATGAGCCTCAAGGAGAAGTTGGCATGTTTATTGTCGGAGCCAATCGCTGAATACTGAAGAAGCAGCTTCATATCTGCTTGTGTGAACTTCCACTCTGAAATGTTGTTCCTGTTTTGGCTGTATCAGAAAATTGTCTGTGCAGCTGGTTCCTTATCGTCTCGTGTCAGTTTGAAAGTTGCTGAATATTTAAGATCTGGTGTTGAAAGTCAGTATAATTCTAACATGAGCTTTAATTATATATTTGGTGTCATTTAAGGTTTTCCAGTTCACACAAGCTGCTCTTCTCTCTTTCACTGTTCCCTCTCTCCCTTCTCTGTGGTGAAGTCTTATGACCAGGCACCCCTGGATATCTTCATACTGATGTAATATGAAGAGAAGGACATGGCCTCGAGCAGCTCACCCAGCAGTCCTGTGATAAAAGAAGTCAGATCCACCGTGTTTCTTTTTCTAGAAAAATCTGCAATATTGAGTCCTGGATAAGGGTCGTTCTCTGATATGCTGGAGGAGATAATCTTTTATGAATGACTTTGCTGGTAGTAGTTGGCAGGATTGTAAATGAGTTCTGGCAAACAGTCAAGTGGGCCAGTTTTTTCTCTTGAACATGTATTTGACATCTAGTTTAAAATGGTTCAAACGGGTATTCCCAATACTGCTAGTAACTGACTATTTAATTTGTTTTTCTTGCATCTCTTTAGCTAGCCATGTTTCTTGTAAAGCTGCAACATTCTAAAAAAGCTGCAAAAAACCTCACAAACTTTCTCTGAACACTACCTACTTCATGACAGTCAACGCATCTTGAAGACTTTAACTGTGAAGCAGCTGCAGAAAATGTCTCGCCGTATGGATAAAACATATTCTGTTTGCTGCATGGTTAAAAAAAAAATCAACCCTTTTAATAATGAACCAAAAGACTTTACTATCAGTTATATTTGACCATATTGATGTTATCTTCTGTAGGGCTGCTCCCAAAAATTCAATAATTCAAATCATCAGTTGAGAAGACCCCGAGTCCACTGACTTTTTGTCAGACCAATCTCTGTACTTTTGTTTTTCAGCTGCATCATTGTCCACAGAGCAACGCAGACGCAACAGCATGACAGGCTGTAAACTACAAACCAAGTCTCAAAATGACCACAAAACTAACTGATGCAAACAGAGAAGGGTGATAGACACGGAGGGCAGCGTAAAGCAGGGCAGTGCAGTCTGTTGGCTGTTCTGAGGTTCTCTGTTATGGTGAACCAGACGGTGGTACAACCTCCTCTACTGCTGCTGTCCGCCGTGATTGACACCTCGGCTGGCAGCACTGACAGCAGCCTGACAGGAGAGATGTTTTGTGGTGCACTGAGATTTTAGAACTGAACTATGTGCAGGATACACACACACACACACACACACTTAAACTTTCTCTGATTGTGTGGAACCCCCCTCATGTGAGGAGGCCCGCCTCTCACTTAAAAAACCTCTGGGCTAAACATTGAGATTCATGTAGGCTGACATAGGACTTTAGTGTGGCGCTGAACTGAAAAAAAAAAAGAGCTTTCAGTTTCAATAATAGAAATCAAAGGCAGAACATCTAACCATGTTAGAAAAATATTTAAGATCGAATTGTGACCTCAGAACCGAAAGTTAAATCAAAATTGTGGATCGTGACAATCTTTTTATTTCTCCAGTCACTGCTGTCACTGTTTTCAGGTTGTCCATTAGTCCTGTTCTTGTGAATGCAATATCTCAGGAACACCCAGACAGAGTTTCTAATTTAGTACAAGTGTCCACATGGACTTAAGGAGGTCAAAGGTCAAAGTCAGTGTGACCTCACAAACACATTTTTGGCTGTAACTCAATAATTCATATGCTAATTCTGACAAAATTTCACACAAATATCTAATAAGATAAATAATGAAATAATGACATTTTATATCCAAAAGGTCAAACGAACGTGAAGACGGCACGACAAAGACAGTTTCTGACTGGAAATTATTCAGTGTAATCATACATGTCAATACAGTGATTACTTCCATTTTTACTGCATTCTTCATTGTAACTAACAGTTGGCTAATATAGTTCTGATTTGTTTTAGTCTGTGAAATATACGTTCCCCAAGATTTAGCTTCTGCCTTATTAAAAGAATAAATAGCAAAAGCATGTGCTCACTGACCCATAATGAGGATCTGGTCTGACTGCTGTCACATCTAAAGCAGCTGAGTCTACATGCTACAAGTGGACTTAGAGAACGCTGTGCTGTACTGACACATGTCTGACCGAGTATCTCTTGTCCTGCCTCACAGTACGAGCAGCAGGGTTGTTGGCGAGCAGAAGTGTCACTGGTGCGTGTCTCTCTCGTTTGCAGAGCTTCCAGAGAACTGGACGGACACGAGGGAGACCCTTCTGGAGGGTATGGTGTTCCAACTCAAGTACCTGGGGGTCACGATGGTGGAGCAGCCCAAAGGAGAGGAGCTGTCTGCAGCTGCTGTCAAGAGGATAGTGGCCACGGTGAGAGACGACACACATGCCTACACGCTTGCGGCAGGCTGGACACACACACGACTTGAATAGCTTAAACACTGACAAAACTATTCCCAGAAAATAAAGTCATAGAAATATCTTTCCCACATCATCACCTCGGCAACTTGGAAATCATGGTCATCCAGTGGTTTTCTGCAGTTTATGACCTGACTGACACCTCGGTGAAAAGTGACTGCTTGGCTGCCTACTTTCCCTCCCCGAGGCCCAGCCTGACATTTAGAGGAGGATGCAATTAGTTTGGACACTGTTGCTCAGTATATGGCTCAGGCAGCTTTATCATGGTAGAAAAGGCTTAATGTTATTGGATCTGGCAGCTCAGTGGATAATGAAGTTAGCGGCGGCAGAATGGTGGGACTCGGGACACGATGATGTATGGAGAGCAAGGCAGAGGCTCTGATTGGGCCTAATCTGTTGGCTGCCCTTGGTGTCCCTCTGAAAAGGATGTTAGGCTGCTGAATGGGATATTTTTTAACTTGTCATACTGTGTAATAGGTGGACTTAGTGTTAAGTAATGGGTTCTCCACCATAGTTAGAAAAGTTGCCATTTACGTTGGATTGGATGTGATATGCTTGTTATTGTTGAGCTAGTTTTCTTAAAAATCATCATTCAAATGTGTCAATTGTTTTGACAATGTTTTTCTTAACTGGCTTATTGCATAGGTATATTTTCCTACTGTTAAAGGGATAGTTCAGATTTTTTGATGTAGGGTTGTATGAGGCACTTATTGATAGTCAGTGTTTTAGCTACAGTAGAAGCCATTCGGCACAGCCCTAGTTAGGAGAAGCAGAAGCACTGGCATGGAAGCTAAGCAATGAACTGCTCTGGATAGGGTCAGCAACAAAGAAAAAGACCAGCAACTCTTGTGTTCTGTGAGGTAAAAGTCCTGATTTTACTTGTGGAGTTTGGTTGGTTTGGAGAGTGTGATATCTGGCTTAAATAACTGTGTTTTCCTGTTGGAACTGGCTGCCCACTTCAAATAATCCAAATTATCCCTTTAATCAAGGCAGCAGCTCTGCAGTGTTTGATTCAAAGGTCTGTCATATCTTCATTAATTTAATTTATCTGTTGATTGACATCTTTTAACCTATAGCCTGGATTCCATGACAACTTGATGACAGGAAATTAGCTCTGAAAGTTTATCATTTTAGTATATCATATCCCTGGTGTCCATAGTTTTTAATTGGTTGAGCCTGACTTGATCAAAAAATTAGCAGTCTGACTCGTAATTTGCATAAATGCGAGGTTGACATTTAGCTAGATTTTTTTTCTTTCAAATGCCTTTGTCTCACTCGCACAACCTCTTTTCTCCATCCTTTCTTTCTCCTTATTCCCTTCCTTCCAGGCCAAAGCAAGCGGAAAAAAACTCCAGAAAGTCACATTAAAGGTCTCCCCACGAGGAATCATCCTTTACGACAGTGCCTCCAGCCAGCTGATAGAAAACATCTCCATATACAGGTCAGTCCTCCTCTTTGGACTCTTACAAACGCATTCTGTGTCCCTGACTGAGCTGGGTGGCCCCAGTTATGAAATACTTCCACCCTAAGCCTGTCCTTATCACCTACAATAAAACAAAAGTTGTTATTCCCCCATTGCTCTCATCCATCACTGGATGGATGTGAGTGTAAGGAGGTGTGGTACTCCAAAGCAGTGCAAAGAGTTTCTGTATGTGTGTGTGAGAGCACTCAGTCTATCAGCAGTTTGTCTCATCAATCTCAGCTCACTCGGGAGCAGTACAACAGTTGTATGTCTGAGTTTGCCACACACACGCTCACACACACACACACGTTCTCTCTAGTAAATGCCTACAGATCTCACTTGCCTGCCACAGCCTGCACGCTTAAAGCTGCCTAACCTCCATTGGCCTCGAGCTTATGAGCCAAGCTTGAATCACTTTTCTACAATTCCGCATTTATGAGTCTACATATCAAGGAGAGACGGGACTTTCCATCATTTTTCCAAGCATGAATAGGCTTATGTTGAATAATTTCTTCAAAAAGCTGGCAGATTGAGGACAAAATCTCAACAGTTGACAGTTGTCTAAAGTTATCCTCGAACAGATTTATTTACAAGTTGTCCACATAGACCATGTTTCTGACTTTCCAGTGTCACATTGAGATGTTCCTCCATTTTAGAGTTTGATTTTTCCAACCTGTTCAATTTTGCATCACTCATTATTGAACAACTGCTTCCTGGCTGCGCAGCTTAGAGTGATCAGGGTTTATCTATATTAAAAATCTGGTCTCTACAGCGCTGGGCTGTGTCAGAGATTGAGACGAATGTCTTACTCTTCGACCAGATTGATTTGATACGGTGTGTATGTTGCTGTACAATTTAAGTGCATCCAGACACACACAGATCAAACTGAACAGACACTGTCAACATCAGTTGTAGTATTGTGTGTTTGTTTTGAGCTGCAGCTAAACATTAATCTGATGACTACTGTTTCATTGTTTGATATAATTTGCCTAAAAAACATGCATTGATTCATTCAAAAATAATCCCTCTCAATAATCACCCATGACCCACCAAGAAGCATGTGGCAGCACCTGCATCTGCAGTGACCTTGTACCTTCTTATTTTCTCATTATTTTTCTGTGATCAGGATGCTTTACTAACCCAAAATGATGGTATTTGACATCCTGGGAATGAGACTCAACATTCAACTGTCTTTCTGGTGCATTTACACACAGCAGCTGGCAATTCTACTGAAAAATCTGCCTTAAAAACCTTTATCAAATTGTTTTTGTCTGACCAACAATCCAGTAGTTAAGCCAGTTCATAAGAATGCAATGATACCTGTATTAAAAAACAAAGAAAAATGATGACTGGAAAAATATGTCCTCTACGGCATATGTTGGCATAAAGTTCACTTTACATTTATTTTTTATTTTATCTTAAAGTGGTTCTGCTTTCCTTTCTAAATAAAATAAAAGGAGCCAGCCATGACCAAATCATTTGCAAAAAATTGGTATGAATAACCATTTTCATGGGGCGGACGTTTAGCTCAGTGGGTAGAGCGTTCGTCCCATGTATTGAGGCTGTAGTCCTCTGCAGCGGCCGCTGGTTCGACTCCCGCCCTCGGCCCTTTGCTGCGTGTCATCCCCTCTCTCTCTGCCTGCTTTCCTGTCTACTCTTCAGCTATCACTATGAATAAAGGCACAAAAGGCCAAAAAATATATATAAAAAAAATAAATAAAAAATAACCATTTTCATGATACACCACGATAAAGTACTGATAACCTTAATCGTTTTGGTCACTTTAATCGTGATATGAAATTTAAATCTGTCTCATCTCTGATCTTCACATTTTAAAAGCAGGAACCAGAGAAAGCTTCTCATTTCGCCCCCCCTCACAGTTAGCTAGCTGGCACCATAATTGGACCCATTAAAAGTTTGCCGAATTAGCTATTATCAGATCCCGTTTGCAGTGTACCCGTGGATGTACAGACAACTATCACTGAATTACTTTGTTGCTAAAGAAAACTTAAAAACGTCATGATTCTCAGGCAAGTTCTGGAGTTTAAAGGAATGTCATTTTTAATGAGATTTCTAAGCTGATGGATGTGTGTTTGTGTGTGTGGGTGTGTGTGTTTAGATCTGACTGAGTTGTTACTTGTAACTTAACTACCTTAATTGCCTCCCTGAGCTGTGTGTCACAGCCACTGCTGCTGCTGATTGTCTTGGTAAAAGGGCCAAATGAGCAGGTCAAACTTCCTGTTGTTTTTATAACACCAGCATGCACCTGTATCTTTCACCTCACACAGTACCTTTGCCTCATGTGTCTCTTTCTGCACCCTCCCTTCAACTCTCCTGCACCTACCAAGTGGGGGGAGCCAAGCCTCTAAACCATTCTTGTTTTCATCACAAATTTCAGATTCATTAATCATACAGCAGCTTTTCATTGAGTGTGCACGCATACAACTGGCTTCTTTTGCAACGCATCTCCAGTAAAACGCTGCACTGATAATGGATTCTCTTGAAGAATAGGAGATAAATACCTCGGCAATTAAAAGGCTGGCTGCATGAGGTGAGTCCAGCTGTGACCTCGGGATGGTGTGGAGACATAAAGCAGCTGGTTGCATCTCGCACCCCATTGGAGCTCTCATCCCCAGACATCTGCTGAGAAGATGGACGACCAATAAAAGAAATGGATTTGCCTAGACAACCAATTTCCCTGACGCCCTCCTGCCCAAACGTTTGCCCGTAAATCTTGGTTGTGTTGTTTTGCAGATCGCAGCCGTGATTCTTAAACCTCTCCAAACTTTTTCCCTTGCTTTTGTTTATTTATTTATTTATTATTTCTGCACCTCATATTCTGTAGTCATTAGTTAACCGCGTGTGTGACAGTCCCACAGTGAAGTTTGAGCACAGCGCTGATGCTCGAAGGGGAAAGGAAGGACAGATGGCAGACATTCATTATAGCCATCCTCCATCGTTTCGGGTCTCCCTCCCCAACTGGCCACTGTGCCTGTCACTTTGGTATTACGGTAATGACATGGTGATCAAATAGTGGAGAAAAGCTATTTGTGGAGCATTACAGCTTAATTCAAAGCCTCGCTCTGCACCTGAGACTGACAAGCAAGACTGATACCTCTCGCACATGCTGAGACACAGAAAAATCTCAGTGCAGACAATGACCTTCCACACCACAACAAGAAAAGGAACAATCACCTCAGTCTGTAGGAGTCTTTTCATGTGCCTTACAGGGTCGGGCCCAGTCTAAAAGCTGTAATTTAAAGCTCTGTGTGTGTCAAGGTGGTTAAACAGGTGGAGACCGTGGGAGTGTGATGTAGCAACTTGTTTGAAAAGCAGAAAGAAATGGCGTCCGAAACAGCACAGATGTCCGCTGCGCACGTGTTTGGTTCAAATTCATGGCTTTGTTCAGCTCTGTACCTGCACACAGCTGGGGTGTGTATTTGATCATGTGCAGAGCAGTGAGGTTGTGTGAGACTGAATGCCAGAGATTTTTTTTCTACAACAGTTACTAGATTGAACAGTTTGAGTCAGATTGCTGGACGAGCTTAAGGGCTTAGTGCAGATGAAGTTGCACGATGGTTCCACTTAATCTGTGATGATTCTGTAAAGTCTTTTTATTAAATGTTTGCATCTGTGTGTTTTGTGTTCAGAATATCATATTGCACGGCGGACAAGATGCACGACAAAGTGTTTGCCTACATCGTCCAGAGCCAACACAATGAAACTCTGGAGTGTCATGCCTTCCTCTGCCCGAAGAGAAAAATGGTGAGTAAATGAGTTTGTGCAATTGTTTGCCTCTGAGAGCCCCCCTTTATGCACAAAGTAGGCTGTTTACTGTGAAGACAAAGAGTTTGAAACAACAGGATCCAAATATTGGATGTAATGTTTACAGCGCTTTCCATTCCTCACTTCTAGTTAAAGGAATAATTGAAGAGCAAGATGAGAAGATCAATACCACTCTCGTATCTGTCTGTCTGCCTATTTATTAACACATTATATCCCATTTGTGGAATCCTTACAAAAGCCATAGAGTAAAAAATACTATGTGCTGTTTTACTAAGTAAGTAAAATGTATTTGTATGGCAGTTTTCACAGTCATAAGTCACAAAATGCTTTACAAAGGCACATCATACAGGAAAAAAAGATGGTGACCACATGAAACAAGGAACACAATACACAATGAAAAACAGTACACAATAAAGAATACATAATACATATTATAAGGGAAAGTACAGGTTACCCAAATGCCTGTCTAAACAGGTATGTCCTTGGCTGTCTTTTAGAAGAATCCTCAGAATCAGCAGTCCATAAGGGTACAGACAGAGCATTCCATCATTTAGGTGCCATGGCCTCAAGCTCAATCACCAGGGGTCCTGAACATAAACACATTAGCCAGATGGAGTGACTTTTTGAAGTCTTGTTATTACTGTGATGTTGCCAGGCAGCCAGCGGGCAGTCCAAGAAGTCACTGCTCCATGCCAAGATAGAACCCCCAAGTAAAACCCCAACATGTAGTTTATACATTTTGTTTTTTTGAGTGAGCTTTAAACTTGGTGATTGTGGATTTTTTTTTTTTTTTACCTTTTGCAGAGTCAGGCTAATTGTTTATGCCAAGCTTATTTGTCTGCTGGCTGTGGTTTCATATTTGGCATTTAGACATCAGAGTGGCATCTACTTTCTCATCTAACTCTTGGCAAGCTATCAGATGAGCCAGTTTCCCTAAATTTTGAATTATCCATTTGAAGGTGCAGTTAATGATTTTGGAGAAAGTTGATGGTTGAGTCTCATTTCCAGGTCGTCAAATTATGGACGCTTTGGTTTGGAGACTTCTGCTCCTCCGCTTTCTTTTCAGACTTTAGATAATCTAGCGTGTGATGGATGACTTTGGTCAATGACAAGTCGGTAAGATAGTTGATGGGTGAGTCTCATACCTAAGTTGTGAAATACTGACTGCTTTGGGAATGAGACTCAACAATAACCATCTTACCGACTTGTCATTTGCCAAAGTCATCTATTACAGGCTAGATGATATAAAATCTGAAAACAAAGAGGAGGAGCAGAAGTCTCGTTTTTTTTTTCTCAGCTTAAAGTTTTTATGGAACCTTTGCCCAACGATGGCAAAAATCAACTGCTTACCCCAGCTTTAACGCCATTAGTTACATGTAAACGTGCAGTGAAATAAAGCTCCGGACTGTGCCTACAAATGTAAGCTACAGATTTTTTTATGGTGCAGGATTTTGCATTCAGGTATTCGGTTCAGCTTTTGCCCCTGGCAATCTGTAGAAAGCGATTCATGCGGATACAGTATGCTGCAAAGAGACCTGAGAACAACCGCAGGCTCACTTTGAGTCACATTTTACTTGTATGCATGCAAATGTCCAAGTATTCAGTCAGGAGACAGACGAGGAGTTGAGGACATGAAGGGCGGGGAGGTTGTCATCCCTCTCTGGCATTTTCTCCATCCCTGGAGGTTTTCAGAACGAGTGAGCCACTCCCTCCTCTTCCTTCCCCTCACTAATTTAGTTCTGGCCAAAAGGCCACGTATCCTCCCAGTTACATAAACAACATGTCATAGAGCTCACGGGTTTCTCTTCCTCCTCTTCCAAGTGTCTGTGACGGAACTACTTCTTGTGTTGGTGGTCACTTCCTGTTTTTTTAACAAGGTCATAACCTTCAGGTTTCATTCTGTGGATGAGATGCTCATGGGTATTACTCATCTTCCTTTAATTCTCACACTTTATCTCTCTGTCTTTCCCCAATAGGCCCAGGCGGTAACCCTAACGGTGGCTCAGGCTTTCAGAGTGGCGTTTGAATTCTGGCAGGCTGCCAAGGAAGGTACGCATGGTCGCCCCCGACGACTAGAGGAGTGTGACGGATGAGTGAAAACGTTCCCCTCTTTTTCCCTCTCCTCCCCCTACTGTTGTTATTCTCCCCACTTACTGTACACATCCTCTGTCTTCCTTCTTAGTGGCCAAACAGAGATCCTGTCTTTTATCCTGAGGTGGAAACATCAATTTTCTTGTGTCTTCCTGCTCTTGGCCTTGACACCCTCTAGAGGGGTCATGTGAAATACTGGAGAGCTGTTCAGCTGCTCCTGACAGTCACCGTTGTCCTTCTCTCACATACAGCAGAGGAATGTCCTCATTGATTGAACCAGTCCGCCTCACAGTGGTTAAATCATCTCCCAGAGAGCACACAGACCTGTTTTAGTTTATCACAGGCAACTCAGTCATGGTTAAAGACTCATCTAGGTATCGACATGGGGAGGGGTGGAGAGGAATTAAGGTTAGCCTGAGGCAGAGGTGGGCTGACTGGTGTAAATCTTTTCTGTTTCATTTACAGTGAGAGTAAATCTATGATGTGTGCAAGCTGGGATTTTCCCTCGATATAGTTTTATCTTTCTTGCAAAAATGTTCTTTTTCTCCTCATTATATATTTATATATTTTCTGTTTTATGCCAAGCTTTTAGCCTCTTTAAATTTTTGGGCACCATTAAAGGGATAGTTGGGATTATTTGAAGTGGGGTCCCTGTTTGGAGAAGCAGAGAGGAGTACCAGCACTAAAGCTAAGCAATGAACTGCTGTGGAGAGGGTCAGCAACAAAAGGTATTTTAGCCACTTTAAAAAAGTCCACTTAAAAAAATAAATATCGTTTTAAGTGTATGTTATATTTAAAATATTTTCACCGCTTTTCTTTGTTGTCAGACAGCCTTTTCTGACAGGAAACTGGTTAGCTCAGAGAGAGAAATATTTAGCTTGTATAATAGCAAACTCCATTGACAAAATCAGTAATTTAACCTACCTCTGCCTCAATTAGTTGTTTAGTTTGTGTAAGTGTGTGACTTCGGCGAATCCAAAGTGTTCTTTTAAAACACTGAAGTCACACAATACCACAGACTAGCATAACAGCAGTTTTCTGTCAGAAACGTCTGTATGGTGGCAAAGTAAAGCTGGGAAAATATTCTGGATATAGTGTGTTGGACCTTTTTTTAAGTGGCTAAAATTCCATATGTTGCTGACCATTTCCACAACAGTCCATTGCTTCTCTTTCGTGCAGGCACTCCTCTCTGCTTCTCCTAACAGGGGGCATGACGACAGACATCTGCTGTAGTTAATACACTGATGATTATTAAGTACTTCATACAACCTTACATCAAATAATCCAAACTATCCTTTTAATAGTGGAACACACTGAGTAGATAAGCAGACGGTTCAGCGTGTTCATGCACCGTGGACACAGCAGGCAGTCAAAGTGCTGTGTAAGGACGGTGTCACACACATTCTTTTGTACAGCTCAGCAGAACATGCATGTAATTTACTGCATGTATGACTCCAGAGTAAATGAGCAGTTCTCGCCACATAATACTAGCTTCTGCGCTGCCACCACCCTCACAGCTTCTCCATCTTCACATGGGCGTTGCCTTGTAGGTGCTCTTTGAATTTTCTGATTATCCATTGTTGCTGTCCATCTTATTTTGCACCTGGTACCCCCCGCGCTCTCTGTCAAGTTATTTTCTTTCCTTTTCCTCCCCCTATCGCAGCGCTCGCTTCTGTTTATTATAAGGAAGGAGACGGGCGAAGAAGAAGAAGAGGAGGAGAAGGGGGGATGGGGACGAGGAGAGAGGGCAAGAGAGCATGAAAGGCGGGGCAGAGAGGGGGTGTAAGAGAGAAAGGAAAATGATTGTGCGCGTGTGTCAGTGGGAGCTCAACCCCCTGACAGATTCAGTGTCGGTGCCATTGATCCTGTCTCACGCGAAGGCAAGCTTATTTATTCAGTCCTTTAGAGACACACACTTGCACTGTATAAAAATTCTAGCAGCCTCTTTTATTTACTCCACGTTTCTGCCTCCTCTTCTTCTCCTACTGTGGTGTTAAGGAATGTTTTCATGTGGGCACATTCCCATTCTGGGGAGGGATTATTTTCCCCAAGATCAAGGCCACGGGTTCCTCTCCTCACGCCTCTTCATTCGTTGTTTATATTTTTTCAGTTGAATATTAAAATCTGCTGCCTTGCTTGCTCTTTCTTTCCCCTCAACATTTTTCACCTCTGCTCTTCTTCATTTTCTAGATGGGCCTAGTAACCCGTTTAATTTGCCGAGCTGTTTTCCCTCTAGTTCGGCACAGTGCCACTGATGAAGGGGAACTGATGCCTAGCTGGTTGGGGGTTATGGAGGGGAAAGGAGGAATATTTTTTTCAAAAAAGAAGTAGTGGTGTTCTCTAGTGGCAGAGAAGAAGAAAGAGAGATCCTTTCAAGTCTGTTTCATTAAAGTTACAAGACTCTGGAGGATCAGGGCAGGAAGACGGGGGTAGCTCCTGTATGTCTGTCTAGTTTTGCTGCCTCTGTTTCCTACAAACTCTCCTCCACCACCCACAGCGGTTCTCCGCAGCCCACCAAACATTCCTGACCCACATTCCTCTGTATATTACAGCTCCCATCTCCGTTCGTAGAATATTCGCTGTAAACCCAAGAGCTAGCTTTGAACTGGTGTATCTTTAAGTTGATTCCATGTTTAGCAGGAGTTTGATCGTCAAGTGAGGCTGAAAACTGTGCACAGGAAAGACCATGGGGGAGAAACGGGTGCCCGGGGAGTTTTCTGTAACACTGTCATCGCTAAGCTACCCGGGCTCATGGGAAATGGGATGTTTTTAGACCCTGAGGATGATGATGAAATAAAAACATCTCTTTGCCGTAAGCAGGCATCGTTAAGATAGACAGAAATGGACATTTAATCTGCAGTGTTGAAAGTGAGAGTTACACAGGGTCAGCATCTTTTCACACTTGCTCATAGCACATAGGCAGAGATGGGTGCTTTTATTCACGCATTTGCAAGTAGACTCACTTAGTCCGTCAAAAAAAAAAAACTGTCAAATTTTATTAACTGTAGAATATGCAGGATTTGTCTGTTGCTGTTTGTAAATGCACAATTTAAATTTGGTACCTCCCAACCCTTGGTATCGATACCTTGGTATACCTGTACTCAACCCTTTTGGTCAGATCTACTGTAGAAAAAGACTATTTACATGGTTTTGCTTGCAGCAATCACCTAAAGAAGAACCTTCGAAAAAAGACATGCAGAGAGCAGAGGAAAGAGGGCAGATGTAGTGATGTAACTGTTGGCCACTACGGTTTTATAGAGTCCTGACCTCACAACCTGTGCAATGTTGTTGGATGAAGGCTACACACCACCGCCTGAACGCCCTGAGATGTCCAAAAATGCAGCGAAATAAATAGAAAATAAAAACATACAGGCAGACGGCAGGTCTCCATATGCAGATAAAGAGACTACACCACACTTTTAGTTGGTCACTAGTGATGCCTTAGAGGAATCATTTTATAGGAGTCTGTACATTGTTCTGTTTTTTGTAAATCCTGAAAGTATGCCATTTAGGAAATCACTTCCATCTCTGCTGGTATTTAGCTCCAAATGAATTCTAACTTGTTAGAAGTTGCCGGGAGATTGTGTTCAGGCAGAGGGATTCTACGAGAAAGATGTTGAGTGCTTGATGACAATAAGCTTATTGAAAGATTGTTTTGAACAACAGTTGTTTCTGACCTTGTGTGGGATGCACAGAAAAAAAAAAAACATGTCCCTGCGGAGGATGTCCTCACAACTTTATTACAACAAGGAAAATGCAGCTGCACACCAGTGATGGCTCTGTCAGAGCCAGCTATTTCAGAAGAAATGAATCAAACTTTGATCGTGCTTCTGCACCTCATAAGGCTTACAATGAGGCTCCTCAGTGAGAGAGGCTGAAAACTTCCTTGAACACAATCACGTCCCCCAGGCTAGATGTCAGCTGCATAATGAAGGATACTGCAAGTTAATTAAAACAGGTCAAATATATTTATATGGTCTCATATCTTATATTAATTTTTAGTAAGACTATTTCAAATAGTAGCAGGGTTATAATATTCGAAAGAGGACATGTCATAATGATATATTTACATAATAACATTTTTCTCCTTCCCTCATGTTGGACACATAAGTTAACAACAGGTGTACTAAAAAGTGATTGGACGGTGGAAGAAAATATTCCAAGTTTTTCATGGTGAGGCGAGCTGCAACGCTCAGGGGGCCTGAAACATGTTCCTGTACAAGATGCAGCAGCACCATAATCAGAATTATAAAACCATATGGTTGTATGGGGCTGATTTTCCCACAGCTGAGTCAAATTGCCACCATTGTAATTTATGTGTGGCTTTGTTTTTAGTCTTCTAATTGGCATATTTGTAAATGTCATTTTTAAATTCATTTTGTCATATTTTTTGAACATAGGTTACCTTAAGTCAGAGAATGAAAGTAACTTTTTGTTTACTGGCCAAATGGCTATTGAATGTACCAGCCACTCAATAAATTATCATTGGGGTTTTGGGCTTGTGAGTGAAGCAAACCTACCAGCCACTTGCATGTTTTACCAGAATTTGTCTGCTTGCTGGTGCTTATTTTGTGCCCCGCCAAAGTTATTAACTTATGTAAAAATGGGAAAAATGAAATACAGACGCATAATAAAGTGTTATTTCCTGCAATTTGATTTTTACCACTATCTAATATTTCAAACTGCAATTTAATTACAATATGTCATCATAGTTTCTAATTTATGGGTCTGATTGTCCTTAAAATAGTGACGTTTCACCCCCTCCAGGGCGTAGTCCTGTTTTTAGCTGAAAGTTGGTGTGGCTTTACAGCAGGGGTGTCAACCTTTAGTTCATGGGCCACATCCAGCCTAAAAGATCTCAAGTGGGCAGGACCAATAAAATCCCTGTATAATAACGTAACTAAATAACAACACCTCCAAATTTTTCCTTTTTTTTTTTTTTACTGCAAACAAGTACATGCTGACAAGTTCCCAATTAATGAACCATCTACTTACGTATAAAAGAGATGATGAACAACCTATTTATTTCTTAACTGATCAACAATTTTTTTTTATGATTCAAACAACTGGTCAAGATCTAGATTTTCCAGACATTTCCACTCCTGTGTAGCTATGCTGCATCACCACACAACACCAACTAAAGTGGAAGCTAATGAGGAAGATGAAGGTTAAGTTACACTTTACAAACCATTCACAAATCAAAAAGTTTTGCAGTGCCTCGGCAACAGCAAATTTGTTTTAAGATATGAGTCTTATATAGATTATTTTGTACTGAAGGTGCTGATGGACAATATTTTACACAGTGTTCAATAACATTGAATTTGACCACATTGTTTTTCTCTACAATTTTTTACACTTTACAAAATTATCCAGCAGGCCAGATTAGGGCTGTACGTTTGACATTCTTGCTTTATAGCTAAATCTCAAGTCCCGCTGTGATGCAGGCATGTTTTTATGTGTCTGCACCTGTGATAGATAGAGATTTCAGGTTGTCTGTCTGTCCCATTCTTGTGAATGTAATATCTCTGGAACACCTGGATGGAATTTGGCACAATTCTCCACTTGGACTCGTAGGATGAACTGATTAGATTTGGTGGTCAAAGTTCAACTTCACAGTGACATCATCAGTCCTCTGTATTAGTCTCTAAGTGATGAATATTTCTCACTGGAGATTATTCACTGGAATTCACACACACACACACTCTTCAAAGCTTTTAAGTTCCTTCAAAGTCTTAAGTACATTATATAATATATATGTCTACATTATACATATTATGAGTCTGGACAGACATGGATGTAAACAGTAATTTGACTGGCAGAGGCATACAACCATATTGTTAGTCCTAGTTTAACTTTCAGGTACAGTTGAAGTGATTCTGACATTCTTGATAGATACAGGCCCTGAAACTGCTCTAACGCAGACTCAGTTTA
>JAJHUR010123527.1:17161-49539 GCA_027495735.1 Lutjanus campechanus | reverse complement strand
AACACACGATTAACGATGTAGATCAGCTTGCTAGTTAGCTTATGTTTTCCTAACATTTGCTAACTTAAAATGTGACCCTATAGTGCTGTTACAAGTTCCCCAGCAACATCCTTTAATAATCATGAAAATTTGGTTTTCTTTTCAACATAGACAAGCCTAGCATTTAGCACAGCTAAGCACAAGAAAGGAGAACGATGACCAAAGTACCAAGCTTGCTAAACTGTTAGAGCAGCTGAGCAAGCCCCAACTGAGCTCTAACTATCATTGAGAGCACAAGGCAAAGAGGTGTGGCACTTAGGAAGGGTCAATTCCTGACCCTTCCTGACCCGACACCTGTGAGGTTCAACCAGTTGCCATGCAACCAGTAGCTTTTTACAAGCTATCATCCCTAACCTGACATTTGATGCAGTAGCTGTGAAATGTATTAAATGTAGGCTACTGAAATAAAATGGACTGATGATTAAAATGTAATGCATGCATTTAATGTCACATTTGGGGGCCGCGCAAAATGTGTCAGAGGGTCACCAGTGGACGCACTGAGAACCCCCATACTACATTTGCTGACAGTTTTTGGATAGCTGGATAGCCCCCAGATCAGAGGCAATACAGCGCTCCATTGCTAAGTGTGAACTGTTCAAAGATGCGCTCCAGGACCTCGCCTTAATATCTGCCATGTAACGAGCTCCAGCCATTGACAGCAGACATAGGCTGAGGAAGGAGAGGAATAGAGAAAAGATGGAAGAGCACCGGAGCAGCAGCCAGAAAAGCCCAAATAGAAGAAAATGAGCAAAAAGTAGTTATAAAGTGGTTCAAACTATTTCCAGCAACAACAGAAACATGCTGCACACTGATGCTTCAGTATTAATAACCTAACATAGTTTGGAGAGCAGACAGAGTCTTGGGGGATACCTCCTGGTGAAATATCTTCTAATGTGTGGCCCCTGCTGTTGATCAGTCATGTAGTGTGCAAACCAAAACAACTTTAAGATTCCCAGTTATGAGCCAGAAAGTTTAGTGTAAACAGTACAGCGATCTGATGACTTTGAAAGTCGTGTAGTGTGTCCAAGGCATAATGTGCATTCCTCACCTGCAGAGGCTGATAAATCCTTCTTGCTGCCATTAACATCCTCCATACTTCTTGCACATAAATCGATCTCCGAACCTGATTTAGAGGCATCACCCTTGACACACAAAAGCACAAGTGTTAGAGGGAAAACACGCGAGAAATAGCTTCCTCTTAGTCGAGTTAACAGGAAAGCGGTGGGTTGAAGTTGCCTCTAAACACAGATCCCTGCTTAGCTGTATCTTGCTCCCAATGTTGCATCAGTCCTTGTTCAGATCAGATGTCGGATCGGTCACTAGAGGCAACCACCCTCTTGGAAGCGGACAGGTGAGGTTGGGGTCTCCAAGATCCCAAAGTTCAAAGGTCAAAGGGTACGGAGAGACGGTGAGAAAGAGTAGCTGTGTGAAGTGTCGTCATGCAAGGAGGTCCACAGAGAAACCACACTGAAACTCAAGCCAGAAAATGCAACAAAGCATTTTTTCCAAGAGAACCTGGCCAGTACATTGAGTTCACATAAAAAGGTTGGCCACGTGGCAGTTATTTTTTTCTTGCCATGACCCATAAACTGCTACAAAAGAGCTTCAGTGTGGTTGCTAGATCTACAATTTTCACACTTCACAAACACACAACACACATGTATTTTTTTTACACCAAAATTAGTGTAATTGTAGGTTTTTTAAATGCAGCTAAACCTGCTAAAAATAGGTGAGGAACCCGTTTTCCTCTCTATTTTCTTTTTTCGTCACGTTAAGTTACCACTGATGAAAACCCAACATATCCTGCTTTTGCTGCTTCATAATAAAAGGTTTTAGATAACAAAATAATGGGGGACTTTTATTGCAAAGAATTTACAGGAAATAAAATGTTATTACAATGTTAATACACACGCTCAAGCGGGTGCAAACTCCACTGTGCTGGGCTGACGCACTGAGTCAAACCGAATTAAACCAAGCAGCACTTATATGGATGGAAAAGAAGAAAAAGAGTCGCAGAAGTTGCTGACAGAGGTGACGAACCTTCTTTGCCTCTGCCAAAAAGTGGCAAAAATTAGCATACTGTATCCAACCTGGGGTCATGTTTCCACCGCTGCCAACTGGAGCTGATAAATGCATGTGAATGAATGCCGATTGCACCCTTTTCCACTGAAGACAAAAGCCAGATGTTAGTAGTTTTTTGTCTGGTGTAAATGGGACTTTAAAATGTGTAATCTGTAAATCAAACCCACTTTGACTTTTGTCAGAACAGCAGACCTGTTTATGCCTTTTGTTCTCTATCATTGTTCCAGACAGCAATGTCAAAATGAGCCTCTCTCACTATCTCACATTTACATATCTTTCTGCTCCTCCAGTCCTTACTATATTTCACAGACTTCTCTCAGGCTGTTAATTACTTTCTGCTTCACACTGCCTTCCACTAACAAACCTACTGCCGTGAACCTAAGATTCCTGCTTGTATTTGTTGCCCTGTGCCAGAGCCTGCAGACTCCATTAATATGTGCGAGGGTGCCAGGTGGACGCTGGATTAATAGAATGCCGACCCGGTGAGTCAGACCTCTGTGGTAGCAAAGTGAATAAACTGTGTGCAGAAAAGCCTCAGGACCTAATCACCGTGCACCTCCTTTTAAACTAACAAATTACTTTCTCAATACTTCCCGTGAGTGTGAGAGAAAGACACAGTGGTTGTAGATGGACTACATACTGTATTTGTTTACTGTTGGGTATGGCTATCTTTGGGGCACTGATTTGCATTTTTCATTTGTACTTAAAGTCATTATTTTTGCGCCCCAGACTGATTGCCCTGGACCTGTGAAGTGTGGGAAAATTAGGTAAAGAGAGGGGATGCTAATGAACTGGGAGGCCAGTCAACTCAAGAGCTACTTGGAGACCGCTGTGGTTGCCGTGTTCATCATGTTTCTGCATCTACTTATTTATCACAGTGGCTTGTTCCTATTTAAAACTGTTGGCTCACAGCAACAAATTTGCAGTCGGTTTGCAGGATATCTGTGTTGTCCAATTGACGACTCTGCCAATCAGTGATCTGCAGCGTCTTCCACTCTACCGTTTAGTATCGGCTCAGGTTACCTGAAACCTTGACTGTGGTGAGACCAAAAAACATACCAGGTACCAGATACTATCCATAACTTTTAACAATGGAAAACAAAGTGTTGACTCAGGTCAAGCTGAGCTGTACAAACCAGTGGAAACATAGCAATGTTTCAGTGGAAACAGAGACAGGTGTGGCAATTTAAGCTATCCTAGCAGCACGGCTCTGGAGATGGCAATGTCAGTCATTGTGTCTGTCGGTCCATCATTTTGGTCCAGAATGCATCAATAGCTTCCACAGTAGACCAGCTGGAAGCCAAATGACTTTGGCGATCCCTTGACTTTTCCTCCGTGAGGTAGACATTTTTGGTGTACAGTGAAATAACTAAAAATCGCTTGAAAGGACTGCCAAGAAATTTGGTTTCTCACAGGATGAACTAAACTACTCAGTGGTTAGACGGAATAGTTTCAAACTGTGTTTAACTGATATTCCCTGATCCAATTGCAAAACTGCTAACACTAGACTAAACTTCTTTTTCTATTTTGAAGTTTCAAGAATAGCTTCCCGAACACCCATTAATTTCATCTTGTCATAGTCATTATTGTGCACTTGACACCGAAACAGGATCAGACAGAATTTTGATGCTCAATATCCAGTTTCTTTTTTCCAGTGACTGCTGATTTCTTTTATTCTTACTTAAAGGGAAAATTCTGCATTTTTCATGTGGATGTCCAGTCAGTGTTGATGGTACATATTGTCAACTGAATTAACAAATTTCTCAGTGCAAGCTATATTGACCAAGAAAATGTAGTTCTAGATGAGTATTTGTATCACATAACGCTATGTTTTGGCCAACACAGTAATAGCTATAGGCTAGGGTGGTGATATACAGCAACACGTGCACGGGAATCACAAGCTTGCTCAGTTTTCTCGGTTAACATAGCACACACCAAGGAATTTATTGCTTCAGCTGACTATATTTACCATCAACAATGACTGGGGATCCACATGAAAAGTGTGGAAATTTCACTTTAACAGTTTCTTGGAGGTGTCTTTGTCCCTGTCTGCCCTTTCTGTTGTCAGTCTGAATGAACCATCGTGCAGCGTTTTGTTCTCATGTACAAAACATGACTTTTTTTTTGCAAACCTTATATACAAAATCTATGTATCTATTTGTAAAGAGGACGTCCTACGATCTAAAAGCATGAAAACCACTTAAAAATACAGAGTAGCTCTCTCAGCTATCTGACTGTACTGAATCAAGCCTTTGTGGCAGGAGATTCCAAACATTTGAATGGTAGAGTTTATATTTTAGAAATGCTTGGGCGTGGGGATTATAATGCAGACAAATGTTCACACATCCACCATCACACAGAGATACTGCTAACCAAACACACAGCTCACACCCACAACCATTTATCACCAGACATAAATTTAAAAATAAACTCTGTTTTAACCACAGCAAGAGCCCCTATCCCGCAGGGCTCATCAACCCACACACAATCAATCAGACGGGACAGCTGTGATAGGACAAACCCAGTGGAGCGTTAGCACTAAGTATTGTGAGTGCTCAACCTTACTGTATCTCCTCTCCCTGTCCCCGTCTTTCAGGTAAGAGGGCCGGTGTGTTTTTACTCTTGGTTTTGGTTCCTAGGAGCTTGTATCTTCAGCAGCCGCTGGTCAATGTAAAGGTCAGTGTGCGCGTGTGTGTGTACTCACAGGAATATCAAAGCCTGGCCAGGGGTTTTGTTGTGACTACACTGTGGTATAAGCATAAGGACCAGACCTGACAGGCCAAGGTGAAGAGCAACGGGACAACCTGACCTCATCTCCCCTCTTTGAGGCACATAGACAAAACGGCTGGCTTTAAGGAATGGATCTGCGTTTTGATTAATTTAGGTTCATGACTTTATCCACTGAGAACAAGTGTCCTTCATAGATTGGGTAGTGTGGTTCTCCATGCTAATGCCTGTTATATATACATTCTGTAAGGGGTGTGTCAAAGAGGGCAAAGGGCAATAAAAGGATGTATTCAGGCAAAAAGTAAGGTGAATTTTAGAGGCGGTGTGACTGCATATAAAATCAATAAAAAAGACAAGCAGTCATGTTTAAAGCCAGGGTTTTAGTCTGGCATTATTTCATAAATATAAAGAGACAAAAGGAAAAGAGTGAGACTGTTGGGAAATAACAGAAGTGACATTGGCTGGGGTTAAATATATTTAGTCTGTCTAGCAGTCAAATTTGCAAATATAACACAGGAAGTCCCTCCGCATCCAGTGTGCTCCTTGTGACCTTCATAATATGAGGAAAAAAGATATAGTGGGACAAAAATAATATTCCCATTTGAACTGTGTGACGAATTACACGTATGATGTTTGTCAATTTAAAACATAATTTTCCAAGTCAAGAAAAGTCACCTATTGTCAAAGATTTGTCATAGTTTAGTTTAATTTTGTGTGAAATCGCTCAGTGAACTACATCTATCTCGTCCTTCTAATTACGGATCTTCACAACAGTTTTACGACAAACGGCAACTATCTTGATTTGTAAATATATCCTTTAAATTCATGGATATCTTATGTGTAATTCGTGGCACAATTCAAACAAGATTGTCTTGTTGTGATTATCATACGTTTTCTGAAGTAAGGTCCCCTGGTTGCTCACCAGAGGGGAGGGACGTCGCCCCTCTACACTGTTTTCTCCAGTCTAATCTTTGGTCTATATATCAGCAGTTTGTGACACATATAATAGTCAATTTTGACTGATTGTGTCAAAAGATTGAGCCCACCTGAGCTCTGCTCTGTCCTAATCCTCTGAATGTCAGGTACAGAGAGCAATTTAGAAACCTACAGTCACCTGGCTGCTGAGGTGAAGCAGGAAAGAATAATCCAGCTCAGACCTGATTCTGATTTGCCAAATTTCATTCTCGGTTCTCTGTGTCTTTTTCATCTTTTACCCTTTCCTTCTCTACCATGTCCTGTTCAAATTCTTGTCAGGCAGACGTTAATTTGTATCTCAGCTGCCAGAAAACAAATCCTCTGAGAAAAACCCAGCCAGGGTGAATTAAAGAACTTCACACAAAAAAAAAGATTTAAAAATTTTTTTTTTTTTTAATTTCCAGATTAAGGCATCTCTTGGGACAAGTAAGAATTAAACAAGACTGATAGGAGGAGCAATCAACAGAGAAGTCTTGGCACTTTTTGGATTTAATAATACTTATGTAGAGGGGAGGAGATGTTAGCCGGATTATATTACTGACTCTACACCATCGGCATGTCAGAGTGGAGTACACTGTTGGTTTTGAGAGCCATGATCCGTGAGTAGAAGTGTTCTCCCCAAGCATTAGAGAAAAGAGGTTTTACTGGAGAAAGAAAAGGTGGAGATGATAGCTTTGGAGCAAGGGGGGGTTGGACTCAAGGGAAACCCCTGATCCTGAAATAGCAGGTTTGTTTGGATAGCTTGTTTACACTCTGCCACCCCAATTTGGGCATGGTGGTGAGAGCAGGAGATGGCCCAGACCAGTCCTGCTGCTGATAGCCAGACAATAATAGACACCAGGCGCACACAGGGGATCTCAATCACATCGCTTCAAAAAGGGTGTAAATGGGAGACGGAGGTTGGATGTTGATAGGAGGAGGTGATTGTGTGTGTGTGTGTGTGTGTGTGTGTGTGTGTGTGTGTGTGTGTAGGTGTGTGTGTGTGTGTGTGTGTGTGTGTGTGTGTCCACCAAAATTGTATCCCACCACAGCTGCAATTGAGACTCATCAGCCCAGAATCGGATTGGATACCTGTGCTGTCGTAGCAGACCTCTAAACTAATACCAAGGCATTAATGACACAACATTACAGGTATGGAAGCCCAGGGATGCCAATAGTTGAATGAAATGATTCCATCAAATTGCAATTTCATTTTCCGTCTGTGTGCAAACATTAAAATGTAAAGATCCAGTTCTCATTTCCTTATCTAAATTTCACTTTTTTCCAGCTCCAATCCAATATCTGAAAATATTATATATCGATACCAAACTATAACTATACCATTATTATTATTGTTATGATTATTGTGATTATTATGATTATTATGATTATTATTATGAGTAGTAGTAGTACTACCTCTCCTAGTAGTAGTAAGATTACATGAAGCTGAAACTGAACTTTAGTCTGGAAAGTTTGTTTAATTTGTGTAATGTAAACTTGTGCAATGGCGCCCTTCAACCATTATGGGGGGCTGTAGGATTCTGGCTTGTAATATTCACATATGCATCTTATAGGCTGAGAGGTGGTACTCATTTGCATAATTCCTATGATGCATGGCTGAGAGTTTAAGCTTGTATTTTATATTCTAAAATGCAAATGTTACCATTTATTCGGGTTTTCCAGAGTAGAGGTGACAAGCTCTTCAACTCTCGACTCACCTAGCATAAATAGTGTTTATAAATAGAAAACGTGTCTCGTTATCGTATTAGGATCAGAATAGGGATCTGTGTTGTGAGTCCAAAACAGATATTGGATTGAATTGGTCCCACCTATAATGATTAATGCCACAATGAACATTAAAATGAAAATTCCACTGACAATTTTCAAGTGTACTCCATACAATCCATTATACTACTCTTACTACTATTCTGCATCCTGAACTTGAGAATCAAATCAAAACCTAAGACTTTAAAATATGAATTTGAATTATGATTTTTTTTCATCAGCATGCTAACGTGCTCACAATGACCTAATGTTTATTAGCTTTACGGTTTACTATATTGACTATTTATTTTATTGTGTTAGCATGTTAGCTTTTGCTTTTTAGCAATAAAAACAAAAGAATTGGACCAAAGTATGGGACAAATAAAATATTTGACTTGATGGTGTTGTTAGATTAAAATGCAAGGGACTGCCAAAGTCGGTACAACTCAACACAAATGTTTGTACCAAATTTCATGGCATTCCATCAAATACTTCTTGAGAATTTTCAGTCTGGAACAAAGTGACGGAACGACCCACGCTGCTTGCTAAAAAAAAAAGCATAGTTACTGCCAAAATAAAATCTGCAAATCATTTGCAGTATAGCATAACACCACTCAGATGATAATAAAATTAAATGGTAAATTGACTTTTCATGTTCAGATTGGCAGATAATGTGCAGTCTGAAGTCAAAAAAATAAATTAAAATTGAACTTCAGACAAATTTCTATCTGATTAAATGATTTCATTTTAATATTGGCAGCCCTGGACTTCCACAGACGGCTAGTATATACAGTGTATTTAAAGTATACAGTGTAGAGACAGTATATGAAACTCTGACAACAGGTTTAATCATTAGACCAGTCAGCAGACTCCACTCAAACCCTCATTTCAAGCTCAGGCTCCCAGTATATTTCAAGAACATTTTGAAAAATAAAAACGTCAGAATAAGTTGGAACATTTGCCCATTGGAAAACTCTCTTGATAGCATTCAACAGTGTAAAATTAGAGGACACAAGGACAAAACTTACAGTCATCTGCTTTTTCAAACTCTTCATTTCACAGAGTGTATCTGCCTCGCCTTAAGAGCCTGAGTCATGCAAACAGAGCCGACCCCCCTGTCTCTTTATTAGCGCTCATCTTCTTGCCTGTCTGGATTTATCTGGCTGTGCCGGGGCCTCCCAAAAAGCCAGCACCCAACCCCCCTTTATCCCCCCCGTCTCTCCTTCACATCATCTCTATCCTCCAGCCAGATAAAACAGAGACTGAGAGGGAGATTTTTGGCAGCATTCTTACCCCGAGGCTGGAAAGAAGAAAAAAAAGAAAAAAGAAAGGGGTGGAGGGCTGGTGGGAGGTGAGCATTCAGTCTGAGGTTTGATGTAGAGTCTGCTTTAAAAAAAAAAAAAAGAAGAAGAAGAAAAGAAAGAAAACACTCTTACACACACACACACACACACACAGCAAAATGATGCAAGTGTTTAAGCACTTTGTTGTCTGTCCTAAACTCCACTGAACAGTCACTCACAGCCCCGGTTAGTTTCAGCAGCTGGGGCATCATGCAAGAAGCAGGTCAGAGGACTTTGAGATGATGTGACACGTTCTCTGGCAGACATGTTGGAGGTTCTCTGATTTTGTGATTCAACAGTGAATAACTTGGTTCATTTCTGGCCATTTGTGTTGCTTACCCTTTTCCCCTAATTCTTTCTGGTCTTTTACAGTAAGGTCAATCAAATTACAAAATGCCCAACATACATTTCTTATGACCCTACTGGTACTGAGCTATGATGGTTCGACAGATGCTCTGAGATTTAAATTGCTGAGACTTTTATCTGGATTCCATTTGCCTTCCAAGAACTGAAAGATTACCTTTGAAAGATTAAATTTTGTGTGTCTTCGTGCTGTGCCCAAGTACGACTGTCCCCCTGCTGGTCAGCTTTCACATTAGTAATGTCGTTCTGTGCTCGAGTACCCTTCATCACCTGCACAACATTTGTTATTTTGTTACTATGGTGTAGAAAAGCCTGCCAATTGCAAAATTCCAATAGCCGCCCACTTCCTTGTTTTGGTACAGTTAGTCACACCTGATGTGAACCATACTCAGATTACTTTTTCAAGTGGGTCCTGGCACAGATCAACAAATCAAGTGTTCACACGTATCAAATGTACTGAACTCTGGGGTAAATGTACTCAGATCTGGGTCTAGGTCCCTGATGCAAAAGCCACCTCAGTCAGGATATTCCACAGATCTTACAGCAGAATTCTCATTTTTATTTTTTATTTTTTTTGCTGGCTTGAAATGGCTTGAAATTCCCATCATTAGTGTTGGGAAATCTGCTTTAAATCTCTACCAAACTACCAGCTACTTCACAATCAAAAGTAGTTAAACTACATCAACTACTCACAAAAATATTTAGCTTGCCAAAAAATTAAGTTCAACTAAATCCAAAATGATGAACGATTTGTCACCGCGCAGTATCTGACTTTATGACTTAAGACTTTATCTGCTTCCAGACCCTCTCTCTAAACTTTTTTATGTGGGAAAACAATGTTAAACAAAATATTAATCATAGCTGGGTATTTTTACATACTTTAAAACTTTAAGCTCTGTGATTGGATGTCCACCAGAATGCCAGCTGTAACTGACTTCCCTCTTAACATTTTTATGTATGCAGGCCCTGTGCCTTTGTGTTTTGTTGTTTTGTTTTTTTTATCAAAGAAGCAGATATTTTCTAACACACTTACTCATCTTTTGTACTGATGATTCATTCGGGAGAGTTTTATATCCATTCAAGTCTTGGAAAAGCTCCAGTTGCGAGCCACCTAATACTGTCTATGCAGAAAATGAACTGTACTCTTACTTCCCACTTCTGTACTCTGTTGAATTGGGTTGGCAGCAAGACATTCGGCAGTGAAGATCTCAAAACCTTTGTGAATTAAACTGAAACAATATGCATGGAAACGACAAGTTAGAAAATAATTAGTGGAAAGTGAACATTGGGCCACTCTAGAGGATAATCCATTATGTTTTCTCTACTGGAAGGACACTCTAGAGGGCACTTTATTATGTTTCATCCACTGGGAGGGCGCTTTAGAGGGCACTTTATAACGTTTCGTCCACTGGAGGGGCACTCGAGAGGGCACTTTATCATCTTGCCTTGGACACTGGGCCACTCTAGAGGACACTTTATTGTGTTTTTGCTACTGGAAGGACACTGTAGAGGGCACTTTATCAGGTTTTTGTCCACTAGAAGGACAGTCTACAGCAGTGTTTCCCAAACTTTCATTCTGGGAACCCACTTTTTAAAAATATCAAACCATCATGACCCAATTCACAATGGGCCTCACCAATAAATCTTGGGAAGACTTTAATTTGTGCCTAAATGAATGTTCCTGACAATTTTTTACTGCAGTTTCCACATAACCTTAAATGATCTTGATGCATTATTGAAGACGTATACACATGATATATAATTCATAATGAGAAATAAATGCATTTATGCTGAGTAAACAGGCCATCTCATTGTTTTTATTTCCCCTCATCAGGAAAACAATACAGGACAGTTTAGCCTACTTCATACATTATACAAAATAAGTGCATTCAGGCGGAATTAACAGGCTCTTGTTTGTTCCTCTCATCAGGAGAGAAGTATAAATTTTAAATGCTTTATAAAAAAAAAGGTGCACCACAGATATAAATCTTAAATTTGCATACCTTGTCCCATAGATCCAGTAAAAATCTCCTGTTATCCACCTGTGAGTCACGACATCGGGCCACTCTAGATAATACTTTATTGTGTTTTTGCCATTGGAAGGGCACTCTAGAGGGCACTTTATTAGGTTTTGTCCACCAAAAGGACACTCTAGAGGGCTCTAGATCATGTGGTCTTGGGCATTAGGTCATTATAGAAGACACTTTATCATGTTTTCTCCACCTGAAGTACACTCTGGAGGGCACTTTTTCACATTGTCTTGGCCACTGGGGCACTCTAGAAGGTATTTATCATGTATAGAAAAGTTAGAAAATGGTAGAGTAGATAATAAAGTAGATAATTTTTGTTATTTGTTTGGAGTGTTTCTTTAAGACACCTGTAGCTGACATAAGCTAGGAATTTATGATCATGTTTTTTGATAAATGATTTAAGTTGGATTGTTAATCAGCTAAAGTAATGCACAAAAGTAAGACTGACCTACATACGGTTTGAGTAATCTCGCTACTGTTGTATATTCAGCCGTTAATGAGGAGAACCTCCAAGCTGTGGCTGCGGAGAGATCTGACACATAACTGCAAAGCCTCTGTAGGGACGGATGAGGAGAACGGGTGGAGAGGGGAGGGCAGAGGGGAGGATGAAGGAGGGCGGTTAGTCAATTAAATGGAAGGGAGGGAAGGCAGAGCTGCAGTGCTTTACATACCCCTGAGTCTACAGGCAGCTGAATAAGGCTCAGCTGGGCATGCAAGTCCTCCCGCTTGGACACTTCCTATAGTGGGAAGTGATCGGTGCAGCCGGACAGGAGAGGGAGGCGCACACAGGAAAAGAGGCACAGAGGTGAGAGAGAAAGGTGGAACCACAGCAGTAGACAAGAGCAGAAGGAGACAGTTAAAAAAAAGGAGATCCAGCCTGTTGTAACATTTTGGACTTTACCATGCAACAGAGCATATCAAAGCCACTGTCCTGGATCACAGTGTGCAGTCACGTGCTGCACATGTGTAGTTTCAGCAACCTGAATTAGTCGAAAGCGTGAAAAGTCAGGACAGCAAAGAGTAGAAGAAGAAGAGCACAGCCATGTTTTACCCTCCAGTCGCTCCGTGTGAAAATCATCGGGTCAGAAAGCAGTGATGAAAATGACCCTGACATCTAAATTCAATGACTCTGCAGTGCACATACGCATCGTTTCGGACATATTGTGCTCAGCATGGAAGCAGTCCTCTGCAGCTGCCTTGTCAAGTACATACAGTATGTGTGCTTCAGTGTGAACTGTGCATGTTCGCAGGTGTAATAAAAAAAGGTGTAATAAAAGTGAACAACTTTGGTCTTTGTGCTGTTAGCAGGACTCCATAAAGAAACAGATCGGTCTGGTTGCACTCTCTGCAGCAGATATTCACACTGTCATAACCTGACAGCGAGACACAGTGAGAGAAAACAATGCGAAGAAGCAGAGAATGAAGGAGATGAAATAAAATCAGACAAAAGGGACTGAAAAAAAACACCTCCATAAGATGATTCCCTCTCTGCCTTTATATCCAAAACAATATGGATATTAAGAACTAATACACCTTTTTTTTTTCAGCGTGACTGTGTGTGTCTTGGCTCCGCATCCATACATCTCTCTTGGCTTAGCTCACGTCGTTCAAGCGCCCGTCGCCTAGCAACCCTGACGCAGGGAAAGTTTGGCCGACTAAAAATAAACTTCGTGTTTGCAGAAAAGGATGTTAAGTTGAAAAAGGGGAGGGAGAATTAAGCCGACAGCTACATGATGATACGGGAGAGCAGAGGGGGAGAACAGAGCACGAGCTAATAGACCTTAGGGGTTTCTACTTTTGTTTGTGTCTGTGTCTGTTTGTGCATATGTTTGTGTTTATGCATATTTCTCTGTCTTCCCATAGCTCTCAAAAGAAGTAAAGATTAGACAAAGACAATATACTATAAACTGACATTTGAAATTTTCTAAGTTTTATGTAATTGACATGGGAAATAATAAGCTAATGACATATAATTAGCTATCAACCATTAGGAGTTGTAAGAAGAGGGACCATTGTGCTGATAAAACATTTTTGGTCCATTAAGAGCTGTTAATACAAGGCATCAACGCAACATTAATATATTATAACACTTAAAAGTGGAGTAAACGACCAACTAAAGCAATATTCAGTTTCCTTTTAGCTTTCAATAACTCCCTGAGGTAAATATTTTGTTCTTTAGTTGCTAAATGCTCTGCTATGATCACCAGCTAGTTGCTATTTTAGTCTGTTTGCTGTTTGGTGGTGGGTAGGTAGCATAAAGAGGGAATTTAGAGCTTTTTTATTTTCCGCTGAAAACAGCTGCCTGCTGCAACTGAAAATGATGCTATGAGATGAGAATGAACCAAAACAACAAAGTGGAAGGTCAGAAGACCCAGACAATGAGCTAATTGATGCTAAAAAGCTCTGTAGAGTGAAGGGGGGATGACACTCGTTTCACACGAGCAAAAAAAATATTGATTATAGCTGCTTTACTTGTATTTTACAGGGAATGTGGAAGCTAGTTAACCTTGCCTGCTAACGTTGGCATTTTTTTTGTTGCCACTTTTCTGTTTGTTCATGTCTTTTCACACTCAAGGCCCTTTGCATCAAATAATCTCTAGTTCTTGAAATGGTTCCTTTTTGAGATTTTTGGAACCTTGGTGCTATCTGGTGAACCAGCCTGCATTTACAGAACCATTATAATCAAGGATATCAACAGAGAGCTGGAATGTGTCCACTTTGGTCCCAAAGGAAAACTTGTTATATTTTGTCTCTAATTGGAAAAAAAAATCTGATTCTGAACCAATGTTTCGTCTGAATGGTTGAAAGTTAGGTAAACATAATTCCATGTTATAGAAAGGAGGTGGGCTACCTAGAATCAGTTGCCTCATGGATCCAATGAGGTGATCAAATCAGAGGGACTCAAATCAGAGATGGGGCTAAGCAACAGCTAACAATGTTTGGCCTCCATTTCCCACATAACAAAACTGGTCTGGCCAGTGACGGGGCCACACGGTCTACTTACACTCGGTCCAAATACAGAAATGAATTTCCGGCCACAGGTGGTCCAGATCTGGTAGGCACATATGGCCCATGACTTCGCCATATCTCAGCCAACTGTATGAACATAGCTGGATCTATGCAGCACTGTTTGTAAGCAATGGTTTACAAGCCTAATTTAACAATTTGCCTGCAGTCACTACACATGCAGTTCTGACAGCGAGTCTGAAGCTCAAAAATCATACTGCTCCCAATCGTACCAGTCTTACAAATTGTTACCATTTCACTGATTCCCGATTCACTGATAACCGAAAAGGTAAAAATCTGGATGGTAAAAATCCGGAGTGACATCAACCCATATTTCAAACAAAAGCAACATATTTGATAACCTATTAGCTATGTTAGACAACAGCTAATGTTAGCATTTAACCACTTTATAGCTAATTTTACCGACATCACTACTGCCACACAAAACACACCGCTAAAGTGTTTGTAACACACTTTTTTGTCATATACCATCACTGACATAACCAGAACATTTCTGAGGTCTGTTGAAGAGACGGGAGGAAGGCTAGCTAACGTTACATTGCAAGCATGATTACATCAAGTGTGTTTTACTCGTAGGCTTAAATAAATGTGCCCAAGATGTGCGTTGATATTTCAGAATTATTTTTTGCTTTTCATATCATCTCATTAAACACTATCAAATGGTAATGTTAGCTTTTTAGCTGTAGGGTTAGGGTTACGGTTGGTGGCAGAATGGTAACGTTAGTTATGGTTGGTAACAGATATGTTGTTTTATCTTGAAATGTGGCCTGATATCCTCCCAGTTTTTCATTATCTCTTGTCTTTTAAGCTGCTGATCAATCAGACAGTGGTGAAATGATAACAGTCTGTCAGATTTCCTATTTTTATACAGTTTCAAACCTGGAACAGCAGCAGGACAGTCGACAGTTTTCCCACTCTGAGCATGACGTTAGAGGAAAATGGCTGCTGTGTGAATGTGGTGAATTCATTGCTGTATTTAGGTGGAGTGTAAGCGGGTTGTGTGGCCACACCAGTTTTGCTGTGTGGGTTGATATTGATTATATGGCACCAATCAATTACAGTACCAATATCCTCAGGTGGTTATTATTTCTAGTCTTTATTTTTTTTTTATTGCATTTTACTGCATTATCGTATTGAAAAGTTTTTTAGAATTTTTTTTCCCCTTATTTACTATTGCTCCTTTCTTCTCATATCTCTGCTGCCGATATTCCCACAGGGAAAAATAAAGAGCTACCTACCTGCCTACCCAAAATTCATGCCCACAGAACGCTATTGAAAGGAGTGCTGTCACTGCAGAAAAATAAACAAAACTATAAATTATTCTTTTTGCTGATTACAACAAGCACATATACACTGACTCTCGGCCAAACCTCAGTTTGACTTTAAGAAGCAAGACATACATTAATCCCCGTCTTGGCCTGCATGTAAAGCCTTCATCTTAAGCAGCTTTGGTCACTGTCTCCCACCTCCTATGTGATTCCATTCACTGTAGTCATGCACTTGATATTTGTACAGCAGATAAGCGCAATAGCAGGAGAAGCCCATTCCAATTAATCCATATTTTATGAGGCTGTCAACCTCTCTCTCAGCCACCCCTCATCTATTCTCTACGCTCTCATCCGGAGAGCCAAAGAGCGTCGGAGATCAAAGCATAGGTGCTGTCACCCCCTTAAAGAAAGAGGCAGAGTGGGAGACAAGTCGACAGCTAGAGAAAAGGCTGAATACTCATGTGATTTAGTTTCTCCATCTCGTCTCACGCTCTATTCCTTTCTCTGAGTCGCTCTATCTGTCTCAAATAAAGCTCAAAATGGGCTGGCTGAAAAGTGACGAGAGGTCACTCAATACTTCTTTGCTCCCCTCGGACCCGAACATGTTCCGGTTAAAACGCTTTTTTTTTTTTCTCTAAACAAAAACAGCCATTAATCCACCTTCTCCACCACCTCTCTTTTGGCTGTCTCTTGCTCTTTTTCTGTCTTGGAGAAGAATAACAAACGCAGTCAATCACTTTTTGTTTTATGACATAGGAAGAGTTGCACCAAAGCGGAGAAAGATCAGGGGGCGCATGAAAAGAAGGTATCCGAGCATGAGACTGATGAAACAGCGGTTGTGGGAGATGTGGGCTGAGGCACAGTCTAGTCTAGCAGACATACTTTTCTTATGATGTACTTTATGGCATGACTGCATTGGCAAATAAGCAGAACAATAATGAGGATGACTGCTGAGATAGTGGGAAAGAGTGGGAGGAGAAGAGGCTGACGGCGAGGTGGAGATGAAGAGGAGAGCAAAAGTGAAACGCTGCAACCGGTGTGATCTCGCGTCCTCACGTAACCCGCCGCAGAGAGTGCAAGTGAAGGTACAGGTTAATGCCCACAGTGTTTATGCATTCGTTATGTAACTGTGGGCGTGAACATCCATCCATTAGTGTAATGTGTGCCTGCGCTGAAGAATAAGCACCTCATTGAGTAAATTTAGCCTCGTGTTTCAGTCTCGCAGCCTAATCTTTCTAAAAACCAGCATAAATAATCACAAGAATGTATTAGTGTCAGTTTCCAAAGCACTTTCACCCTTGACAGAAATTATTTGTGTTATGACCTGGAAGCGAGCCAGATCACAGTGCAAGATCCAAGAAGATGACCTGCATTTAACAGAAGATAAACGATCTCACCCCAAAGGCAAATTTCTCTCACATGCTTTTAGGAAAAGAGGATTTAAAGACTGAATTTCAGACAAAATAGCTCAATAATTCACAGAGAGTTCACCCCAAAATCAAAAATACACATTTTTCCACTGGCTTGTCACAGTACAGGTTCCAACGTGGTTCTTCCTAAAGGCCTAGGGCTCTAACCAGAACCATTTACTTTAGAAGAATTGTCGTTGTTTTTAAAGAAAGTGTTCTTTGTAAGACTGAGGTTTCCATTAAGAACCCTTTTTGGAGAAATGACTTAATCAAGGTTTGTATGAGAGTTAAAACATCCACACCCTCAAATATTCAAATGTTTATCCATGTTTCAAATGGTACTTTTACCTGTAGATGTATCCAGAATCCCCTGAATCAATTCATTTTACTTGTGTTCTTTGTAGAACCCCCAGAAAACAAGAGGGTTACAGGTTCAGGTCATTTGGTGTAATCTAGATTTAACCTTTGGAATATAAAAGGGTTGTTGATAGATCCTCTGGGGTGGGTTCTTGTTGACATGCTTAAAAAGGTGGAAAGTTTCTTCATAGAACCCCCAGACAGGGTTCTGGGTGGAACCTCTTATAGTTTCTGGGGGAACTACTTTATTACTACTGAACCACACCCAGCAGCAAAGCTAGCTCAGTGGTGCTAAATTCACAGCTCAGCCGTGGAGGATGCCATTAATTTTTATATCCAGCACTGTCTTGAGGAGCAGATGTACACTTCCTTTTGCGTGGTGGTACGGTTGGCAGGTGTAGAAAGAAAATAGTTCCTACGTGAAATGGCTCACAACAGGGGCTGTGGATTTCCTGAAAGAGGGAAGCCAAGCACCATCTAGTTCCATTGTATTCAAGAGAAGGCAGACACCGCTATGGCCAATATCTCCAAAATACGAAGACTCATAGTAAAATGATTTAGATTGATGAATAGCACCACTGGTAAGAAGAAAAATATGTGTTTTTGATTTTCGGGTGAACTGTCCCTTTAAGCTGGATTATTCTTCTATGGTAGTCTGGCATTGGTTAGTTTTGTACATGTGTGACCCGGATATATCTTACCTCTGTCTGGAAACCCTCAACCAAGATGGCCACCAGCAAGTTGAAGAGGACGTAGTTGCCGAAGGTCATGAGCGCGATGAAGTAGAGGGCAGCTACGGGAGAGGTGGAGGCCATGCCATTGTATAACACTTTGTTCCAGTCCTCTTGGGTTAGGATCTGGAGGAGAGAGGAGAGGGAAAAGTATGTGAACAAACATATCATTGTTCTCGGCTATTTGTTTGATAAGTGACCATTTGCTTGTCTCGACCCGATACTGTTTTTATTTCTTTAAGCTTTCTGTTGTGAGTTTTTAAAAAGTGTGTCCTTCTTGCTAGCCAGAAATCATGACTTTATCAGCTGTCGTGAGCAGATTTTGTCGGCTGTAGCTAGCTACATTGGATGCCAGGAAGGGGCAGAACACACAGCCTGCACAGCCCTATGCACGCCACGTCAACATGTGACACACGTGATACACAAGTTTCTCCTTTGAAAGAACACAAATTGTAGAAGTTGTCATGACTGCATGGACTGAACCACTGTAGCCTCCATGTGTATCATCATGAGAACAGACATGTCAGTACAATGTCCCGTGCATCGAGACACGCTGAAACTTTACACCACCCTTAGTCAGATTTGACTGAATTATGAATGGTTTCTATATTAAGGGTCATAAATACTATACAGTAGGATATGCAGAAATAATGGACAGATGGTTTGACCCCACCGAACGCCTTTGAGTTCACTAATCCGGAGCGACGTGATGCAATTGGTAAGTCTGCTTAAGCTTTGTAAGGTCTTGGAAAACTCTATGAGATAGATAAAGGCCAGGCGTTTGGGGAAAATGAAGAGGAATATTTGATTTGATATATTTTATTTATTTAGGAGGGATTTGTCTTTTCAGCCTCTGAATGGAAACAGCTCCAGTTGGCACCAGTGAAGCAGGAATATGTAAAGTCGGTTGCTTGAGGGCACTTCAGCAGATACAGTTCGATCACACAGAAGTTCAAGCGTCCAGATGGTCGACGAACTTGCATACCTTTAGGGTCATCCCGCTGCTGAGTTTTTATTTTCTCAACAGGCTGTGAAGGCAGGCATAAAGCTGCAGCTAAACTACCCATAACACAGTAAAATGTGAATATTTAACAGCGTTAAAGGGTTTGTGCTCACCTGGAAGACTGTCACGATGGCCCAGAGAAGAGAGTCAAAGTTCTTCCTGTCTGGCAGGGTGTCCCCGTCCTCCTCAGAGCCAAACTTACAACCAAACAGATGCATCCCCAGGATACTGACACAAGAACAAACAGGAAACAGATTGTTTACATCAGACTAACCCATTTCATACAGTACAAATAAAGAGAAATTAACATGTTGAAAAGAGTTTGAGTTTGACTTCTTTTGACTGTACCATACTGAATACTGCTGCTCGCTGAATAGCATAATATACAGAACATTAATGGTAATCACTGCCTAGAGGACTGGCTCCCAACCTGAGGGTCCCAACCCCAGCTAGGGGTCGCCAAAGCTTCACAGGGGGTCATAAGGTTTTTTAAAATAAATACACAAGAGGCATATATCTTAGTATTTCATTAATTTCTGTGAAGAAAACTAAATGTACAATTATTTTCTAAGTTAAAGTTATTATATAAGATTTTTTTTTTTAAATCTCACACAATAATGGCACAGTGAAGACCTGAACACGAGCTAGAGCTGTCACTCTGTGCTAAACAGCCCCATCCTGCATCAGAAAGCAACAAAAAATTTCCAAAAAAATGTTAAGAAAACTGAAATAATGTGCTCCACATCACTACTTTCACACAAACCTCCTGCTGTTTGTGTTCACTTTTTGGGTTATTGCGTGTACAGTGTTATGCATTGAATTTGATATGAAATATTCATAAACTATACTCACTTTGTCAGGAGTCATCTGTTTATTCAAAGGGGTGAGATCCACTGCCCTAGAGGACTGTCTTACAAAACCATAATTAGAAGTTTTCAGCTGCCACTATCTTTACTACTTTTAAGATCCGTTATCTTTGCCGGTTTCACTGCCAAAAATTTAGCAAAGATAACAAAAACACCATGTGCGGTGTATTGTCACTCAGGTAATAAACAGCAAATGGTTTATAAACACTGAGCCCGTAATACACTGAGGCAGAAATGTTGCCAAAAAAGGGAGAGGAAATGGAGTGCTTATGCCAGGTTAAGTTCAGCACCATGGAGAGCGCCACAACCCATGGCAATGACACCTCATGTAGTTCTGTAGGACAGTCATTCAAACAAAGAACTTCTAACAAAAATAAAGTTGTGCCCCCGAATAAATTATTTCAAAACAACTTATTTATTGTTGGGAATATATATTTAATAGAAGTCACTCCACTTTTTTAAATGATTCATGCATAAACACAACACTTTCTGAAGGTTTTGTTTATGTATCCCTCTAACTAGTCTGCTAACTGCTCACTTTGGTGAAAATGAGTGCTGTGGTAACGGGGTCTATCGATAAGTGTAGAGCACGTCTGTGGAAAACACTTCATCCCAGGTTAGCTAATGATGTTACCGAGCAACTGACATATGTGCCGATTGTGTCTGCAGACTGAAGCGAATCAGAAGAGAGCTTCAGTGATGGTGCAACTAAAGTTTTTACTGCGAAAAAAAAGCCGTCCCTGCCACAAAACACCTGCTTTTACAATGGAGTTTGGTTTAACAGTCTGTCTGCTTGACAGACCGCCGGGAGCAGGCGGTGCTTTAACGTTAATAATTCACATAAATTGAGCTGACCTACCTGCTAATAACGAACCTTGTAAACGGCACAAAGAAATCTTGGAAATGGAGCTAAAATCGACCTGTTTTCCACTTTTCAAGGCTTCTATTTCACTTCTGTCCCCCCCGGCAACAAGTTCCTTGGGTCATAGTTTGCGAATGAAACTTGCCCCAAAACTTGAACTTCAGTCAGAGGCAGAAATAAACCATGGAAAGTATTTCCATGTCATTAAATGTTTTTCTTTATGCATTAGTCAATTCTGTTGGGCCAACTTAATTTACTTGGGATGGACCAACTCCATTTAATAGCGTAATTTCGTAAGATTAGTCGGAAAACCCCTATTAAATTATGTCAAATCCAACCCTGGTGAATAAGTTGAATTAACCCTAAGTTGACCCAACCCAAGGAAATTTTGACCAAGACAATTGCCCAATGCCGAATGAAAGCCATTTAAATATGTGGAAATACTTTCCATAATTCAATTAAGTTCATTCGGTTATTCTTTGAGTGCGGACTCTATAAGCTACTTTATTTGACTCCTGGGGATCAGAGTTGCATCAATGTTCTCATCTGACTCTCAGGAAGAAAGTGAATGAGTATATCTCCCCAAATAGGGAACTTTTCCTTTACATTTAAAGGAAATTCAGGATCAAATATGCTAATTTGCTTTCTTTACTAGCTATCAATGTTACCAAGTCCAGAGTGCTACTAGAGATTTAGCAGCATGGATCTGCAATTTAACGTGTAAAAAAAATGGGGAGTTTGAGAGGAGATAGAATGAAGGAAAAAGAGAAAGAAAGGAAGACAGAAAGCTGATGATATGTTTGCTGCAGCATTTCTATTTGCTTGCTAAGCCTGTCAACCAGATTACCTGGTAGCCGGTCCCTGATGAGAAATACGGTTCTTAAAACTGAGTCAGAGATCAAAACATTTTGGGAGAGAAGTATTTTCTTTTCCTTTCAAGTATGGAGAATCACACAGTACAAATGGGAAAGAGCAAAGTTTCTGAAAGGAGTCAGCGTAAAATATATATGGTGTATTACACTATTGTAAATATACTGTCTTAAGAAAGAAAGAAGTCAGTGTCAGACTGCTAATCAGGCTTGTTATTGTAATGAAGCAGCAGTGAGTCTGCACTGCAGTCTGTCAGTGTTCACAAACACAGACACTGGAGCTCTACTGGAGCTGAGGGATCAATGAACAGGCCTCTGCTGTGTCAACTTGGCAACTCTTCACTCGAATCATCCGCTGTTTATCTATGCATATACAAGGCCCCTGGAAACCCCGTGTGTGTTTGTGCGCGTGTGTTTGTGTGTGTGTGTGTGTGTGCCCTCACATATATGCTTTCACATAAACACACATCCCACCTAGCTACTGAAGCAAAGCACCACAGGCTCAGACACACTGAACACACACACATTAAGTTTTTCCTCAAATCCGTATCTCACTAATATAACTGAAGCTATTTAAGATCACCTGCTACATTTTCACTCGTCTATGGAACGCTATTTAGGTCGATATTAAATAAATAAACAAACAAATAAGCCCATGAAAAAAACTGGAATGATTTGAATATAAAAGACAGAAATGAAAAAGAGCTGGGAAATAAATGTGCTATTAGGAAATAAAAGGTCTCTGAAATAAATAAAACTAGTCCTTAGAATTATCTTTAAAAATGCATTTACTGACTCATTTATATATTTATATTCACATGAATTAATATATTTATTGTCACATTTATTTAGTTTAGGTTTAGATTTATTTCACAGTCATGTCTGTTTATTTCATATGCATATTTATGTATTCATGTATTTAATACTGATTTAAATGCCACTCCATAGCAGCCAAGATGGAGCATTAATTCCTTCAAAAGATTAATATTCATAATAATTATTTCCAAATAAATAATGTACTTTTGTTCGGGAGGGAAACGTCTCCATGTTGGAAAGATATCAACATTTTTTTTCAGTTTCTTACTGGATGGAGTCCACACTGATTTAATAATTAATTATGTCACACTACTTCCCAGTTTTGGCTCTTTTACATTAAAGATTTTTATCTTTCTTTTTAAAAAAAAACATTATTATTGGTCTGAGGGGGCGGGGCTCTGTCAGAAAAACGTGATGTCACATGTTTCAGTATTTAGCACCGTTTGAGTCAGACTCTGATGACAGTTGCTGGGTTGTTTGGTCACTGTCAATCAAATCGAATCTTTCTGACTTTGCTTTTTTTTCAGTACACATTAAACTGAAGAGAGTTCAAATTTTGTTAATGGGGAAATTTCAGCAAATGTGGGGTTAATTATACTCTGAATAGAGTCAAATACCTCATATTTAACTCTTCACTAACCAATTCTCAAAACAAGGAGTCTTTAAATCAAACTCTAAGCGTCACTGTGCTGACTTGAGCAGTGTTTCTGGTTGTCGTCTGCATTCTGAAGTCTACAGAAGAGGAAAATAATGAACATGTGTTTTGCATTAACCAGGTCACTTATTTTAGACCTCTGATAAGCAATAATTAAGAGCATACATTGTTCCATATTGTTATATGTTCTTAAAAAAAAAGGTGTTTTAAGATGTTTACGTGGTAAACATATTTTAAAATAAATGTGTTTTGATCAAACATGACCTTTATTTTTATTTTAGCAAACTCTATTTTCCAAGTATTTTTTTTAGTAAATCAGAAGAGCTATGTTTACACCTTAGAGTGTTAATATAGGGGTAACACTAGTGTTTGAGCCAATTTAGCATATTTATTATTTTTTGATATTTGCATTGTCGTCCCCGGCAGGTTAGGCTGCTAAGTGGATGCCAACAGGATACTGAACCCTGACTAAAAGGAAGTGAGGCTTAGATAGAGGTGGGATTTAACACTGGAAGCCTGAGAAAGGACCGCAGCAAACAGCACGATTTATAAGAAGTAATATCGGAAACCCTTTTTTTTTAAATGTAGGAAGCCACTGATGCTTTGAACTCACATCTACACTGATTTTCACACAACTCAGCATCGACTGCAATGCTTATAGCTGTTTTTTTTTTTGTAATTTAGCAGGACAGTAGTTCCAATATTTTGTTTAAAACCCTAATTTGTTTGTGTTTGTGTAAACTGGCACGTTTACACAACCGCGCTGGCCGGTGACTTGAGAAAGAGTTAGGACTGGCTGCTGAAACAACTAACAATGTCAGAGAAAGTTAATATCAAAGGCACTAAAACTACACACGAGCGTTGAGGAAAATCAGTGCTGGTTAGTGTTAAGATGTGTTAAATTCGAACTCCAAAAAGAGCCAGTAATTACACGAAATTAAACTGTAAAACTCTCAAAAAGGAGTTACTCATACGGGACCCATATAGACACATTCAGTTCTGACTGTGTTAAAGGGATAGTTCACCCAAAAATGAAAATTCAGTCATTATCTACTTACCTTCATGCAGATTAAAGGTTGGGTTTAGTTTTTTAGTCCACAAAACACTGCTGGATTTTCACAGGAAAACAGCGTTGCAGAATGCCTCAATACTGCTCGTCCGGTGTAATTCAAGTCTCCTAAAGCCCCAACATGCTAAGCTGACTAAAAAAAAAAAAGAAGTTATTTACACCATGTTATTATCCATGTTTGCTGCAGATCCTTAGCTTGGAGCCACGTTCATGTGCGCGTGCACACTGTCTGAACTGAATGTGTGGGGTGTGACGGTGTGCAAACAGCATTTTGGGACTTTAGGACACTTGGATTACATCAGACAGGCAGTATGGAGGCATTTTATGTTCTTTTTTCCAGTTTGAAAACTGGTAACCATTGACTTCCATTGTTTCTGATTCTGCAACACTGTTTTCCTCTGAAACTCCACCAGCGTTTTGCCGACTAAAAATAAACCCGACCTTCGATCGGCAGGAGGGTGAGAAGATAATGACTGAATTTTCATTTTTGGGTGAACTACCCCTTTTTGATTTTGTGTAGTAATTAATATTTCATGGTATAAAACAAAAGCTTCAAAGGTCTTTTGAAAGGATCATTCTATTCAATTCACTTTTTTCTTTAATGACCAGGTGTGCGTGTGTTTGTGTGTTGGACAAGTGCAGAGGACCTTCACACATTTGATTTTGCTGAGCTCAGGCACAGGCCTAACCAGGCAGAAAGAGAAGGTTGCTGACAGAGCGACGAAATCAGTTAAGTCTCGTCACCTCATCACCTGATCTCAGTCTAACTGTCACACATTTGTAGTGAGCTCCGCTCATCTCAGCTCATTGCCTCCCATATCACCGATCTACCAATTTACTTTCATTCCACACCTTTGTGCTTCCAGTTCAATCTACAGAATCTGTTTCATGGTCTCTGATTGAACCTTACCTCGTCAGTTTTCTATTTCAATCTCCTTTGATGTTGTTCCTCCATTAGCGAGAGGAACTGGGAGATTTACCCATTTTTTCCTCTTTAAGATCAACACATTTTTGATGTCTGTGATCCAGATGCAGATGGTTACCTGAAGATGAAGATAAAGAGCATGAGCAGCATGCAGAAGGTGGCCACGTTGTCCATGGTCTTCATCAGCACCACCAGCTGCCTCTGCAGGGCCGGCATGAATCGGACCAGCTTCAGCACCCGCATCAGCCTGAAGGTCCTCAGCACCGACAGGCCGCCGTCCTGCTGACCCACGATCTCCCACACACTGATCAAAGAGAAGAGACACACGCATACGCATTTATGTGTGATCCAAGGTCTTTAAACCAAATGACCAAAAGCCCTGAGCAGCAATCTCTGATTCCCACCCAGGTCAAGTGTCATGGAGCACTACTGCTTGTACTGCGTGCATTTTCATTATCTCTTAACATGACGCGTTTCTCTTAAGGTGCAGTACTGCAGGTTTTTTCCTAAAAAAGGCGACATATAGTGTTTAAGCAATGACAAGAGCACTTTTACATTACACATCGTCATTTGACCCACTGTTGATGTAAAAATATTGACTAATCCAGCTTTAATAGTGACTATTTTGGCAATATTACACTCAAACAATCAGGGTTTCTGCAGGTCCTTAAAAAGTCTTTAAACATCTGAAATCCAATAATCTGTATTTTAGGCTTCAAAATGTCTTAACATGTCTAAAGTATAATTTTTGACAGGTCTTAAGAATTTATTTATGATGTTAACGTCACTGTTACAAAGTTGGATTTAGCTTAAGTCTCGCTTTTAAACACTGAACCACAAATGCAAACTTTTTTGCCAGTATGGACATAAAATATGTCTTAAATTGCCATTATAGTGGTCGTCAAAAGGTTGAGATTCCTGCAGCAACCCTGCTAATGGATGCTGCAGCTATTCATAGTAAGTTACATAATGTTGGAAATCAACTTAAGAATTAAAAAAACAACCAAATCAAAAGTACGATAGAAACGGACAACTTGGTAAAGTTGATTTTCATAAGGTACAGACACACAGCTGGATAATATTCCTTCTTTCATCTGAAGCCCAACTGAGAAATCCGAGCGTGTGCTTCGTGTTTCAGTGAGATCTCCTGCCTGCCCCGGGAGACTTTTACTTGCCAATTCAAGAAAATAGCAAAACACTTTTTGGAAATGGAGAGGCCATTATTTTGTGGCGTTTCATCAGCGTGTCTGCTACACAACCAGACTACAAACTGCAACATCGCTCTTTGAGACTATTTACAGTTTTTGACAGCTCTATTTAGTCCCCACACTGGAATGGTGATATCGTATTGTTTTTTCTGGGCTTTAGAGTTTGAGTAAAATGCTGCAAGTAATGTGACTGCATCTTTGTGCTTTGTCAGGGTTCGTGGTGTTTCCTGCCAGTGGCTCTGTAGCTCACCTGATAACCACGATGATGCCGTCAAAGATGTTGTAGGGGTTCTTGATGTAGCCAAAAGGCCCGTAGACCAACACCTTCAGCAGCATCTCCAGAGAGAACAGGCTGGTGAACACAATGTTACTGATCTCCAACGCATGGGTCAACTCATCAGGCTGCGGACACCAAGAAACAAAGACAGGAGGGTGGTTAGTGCATGATTGTGGCAGTCTTGCACCCTCTAAAAACAACGTTTTGGCAGAACAAAAAACACTTCATTCTTTTTAAATTATGACAGTCAAACTACAGTCAAAGGCATTTTTAATTACCACTCATTCAATAGTTCAATTTCTAAGCTGATTGCTCATAAAAATTAAGTTTCTCTCCCCACAATATTTAAAAGGTTGTTTAAATAATTGTGAAGACAAGTTTTTAAGCTGACAACTGTTGCTTCTAACACGAAATCTTAACTGTCTGGAGCATGTCAAAATTAAGTTGGTGCACAATTTCAATCCCAGAAAAGTTTGGACATTGTGTGAAAGTTATATGAAAAGATAAATGCAATTAACACAAGATATTTGATGTTCAAACTGATTAATGTGATTGGTTTCTGTAAATATACACACATTATGAATTTGATGCCTGCAATACATTCAAAGTCGGTTGGGACGGGGTCGTGTTTACCACTGTGATACATCACCTTTTCTCCCAGTAACCAACTGGGAGCTGAGGGCGTTAATTTTGAAGTTTTGAAAGTAAAATTCTTTCCCATTGTTGCTTCATATCAATTATACAGTTATGTGGGTTTTAATGCTCCTTACATGCAGCGATTTCTCTGGATTCTGTTATAGATTGTAGATGGTAAAATCCCTTAATTCCTTGCAGTTTTGTGTTGAGAATCGTTGTTCCCAATTCTTGCTTGTGAACAGCGGAGCCTTTCCAGGATGCCCCTTTAATACCCTGATACCAGTTCACCTGTGGAATGATCCAAACAGACTTGGGTTTTTTTGACCATTCTGCAACTTTCTTGGACTTTTGTTGCCCCTTTCACAACTTTTCAGGACTGTGTTGCAAGACTGAGTGTATATTTACAAAAAAACAATAAAGTTTATCAGTTTGAACATAAACTTTTTGTGCTATATTCAACTGAATACAAGTCCAAAAGGATTTGCAAATCATCCCAGCTACTTTGGAATTGCGGTGACCAATTTTATTATGTCAACACAGCTCATCAAATTAATGTTTGCAACTTAAAAAGTTTATTTAAGTCAACCAATTAGAATTTCTATCTCGCACGTGGTGGCAATAGGTCCCCTGGATTACTTTTTGAGAGACCTTGTATCTCAAAATCAAGAACCAGGAAATTTGTTTTCAGCCTGACTGCCAGCACTCTGAAAGTCTTCCAGCAGCCGTGGATGTGCGTGTACAATCTGTGTAAAACCTGAAAATCACCAGAATGGAGTAACATTCGGCATTTATACGACCGCAGCAGCAACACCTGCTGTGTCACATGTGCGCGGGGAAATGTGCCAATGACTAAATTCAATTCAAATATGACAAATCTGTTTTCTCACACTCAGTACAATACACACACTCAACCTTTATCTTGCACCAGGACACACACACACACACACCGATCACAATACCGCCGCCGCTGAATATGCCTGGGACGTCTGCTCAAAGCTCATCAGAGAATTGGCCTGCCACTCACATCTACATCAAACAACTGGTGTGTACTGTACGTGGGTGAGCATTGAGGTGTGTGTGTGTGTGCCAGAGAAAAACAGGCCGCGCAGACAGACAAGAGAAAGAACACGAGCCAAAAGATAAAAGGCGCGGCACATCCAAATATGACACAGTATGTAAATCAGACGTCTATAGCGAGTATCCGTAATTATCGGCGAGGAGAAAAGAGCCGGTGGGAATGCTGTTATGTGTCTGTGGACTGTGTTACACCCCAGACGAGCTTCGCGAGGCCTTTCATCTCCATGCAATAAACAGTTTACACAACTCAAACACGGTGTCATACACACACATTACACTGACGTGACACAGAGGGTGGAAGGTGTCGAGGGCCTGATCCGTTCCCGCATGTGCTCTGTCAGAAATGTGGCGTCGTCATCGCAACTGAAACATTATCCCCGGGGGTGAAACCAGGAGGTAATGTAATGTAATGTAAACACAGTGTGTGCCATTAAGCCTGTCCTGGTGGGCTGTCACTAATCACTACACACCACGACTGTTTAAGCGGCGACTACTCAACGCGAGCAGAGAAAGGAATACAGAGATTAACATCGGCAGTTGAATAAGAGCTCCTCGTGCTGCATTATGGCACCAGTTTGTCTGGTGCACTTAAGCAACAGCGACACAAAGTCACTTGGTTATAATTAAATATTATCACTGGTGTTGTTGCTCTGCTTTGAGGTCATACACTGCAAAAATAAATTATTTGTTTTAGGTCTGCCTTAAAATGTTAAGTTGACTGAATTTAAAAAGACAAGTTTTTGGAATTTGGAATGATTCTAAACAAATAAACTCTTCTGGTTAAATAAACTTGATATTGATTTGGTTGTACTTGAGAAAACATGTTCAATAAGCTCAAGACATTAAGTCGAACAACAAACAGAACAAATTTCTTTTCTTTCCTTTACATTTTCTCAGTTTGAAGAGTCAGTTCTTCAACTCACACAAAGGACTTACAGCTGCAGCTGCTCCTGGAGGAGCTATTTTGTTCCAACACTGGCACAAAGACAATATGTGAAACTGCTCCCAATGAATTTACTCAGTTGTAAGTGTAAAGGGGTAAGGGACTGAATTCAAAAAATGAACCTAACCAAACTAATCTTCATCATGGTTCGCAGTGTTTTAATTATTCAGTACATTCATTCAACTTGTCATTACAACAGACTTCAAGTTAGAGGAACTAAATTTTCCAAGTTCTCAAGTGATCTAAAATGTAACTGAACCTAAGCTGTCATCAGGTACAGTGAATAGTAGTGTACACCTAATACATGTATTAATTAATTGCATCAATTGTATTGCCGGTGTGTGAAGGGATTGTAACATAACCTAAAAATTAGACTTTTCTTGACTGTCTTGTTTGCCTGTTAAAGCCTGTGGACTACTTTCTGTGTAAAGGACTCTGTGCCTTGTAGGTGGATTTTGTTTAAGTTGGACAGAGCCAGGCTAGCAGTGTTTTCCTCGGCTTTCCAGTCTTAAGGCTATGCTAAGCTAATCAGCTGCTTCATGTCTGGTGCCATGCCATTGTACTGACAGCCATTTATTCCTTTACCCCAATAGTCAAAAAAATGTCCCACTGAAGTGAAAGCCCATTTGTTCTCCAGCGTGTTATCCCAAAGATAAATGTCCATTGCTCTGAAGGTCCATTGCTCCAAACTCAGGTACATAACTTAATAGACTTATTTTAATCCAACCTATGATCACTTCCTAAACTTAACCAAGCATTTTCGGTGCCTAAACCTAATTAACCTTCAATCGTTTCACAACATTAACCACATGTTAATTATTGCTATCATGAAGGTCACTTGACTATGGTAACCATGACGACAAAGGTCACCTGACCTTTGCACGTCAAAACCAAGATACTAAGGGCAAAACACTCCAGGGAGAGCCAGGGTGCATATTTTCAGCATGCTTTTGATTTTGGGACAAATGGCTGTCGGACAAATGGGTTTTTGGTCCAATAGGATATTTTTCGGACTATTGGGGTTTCAGAATAATGGGCGGTTGTAACAATGGGCCGTCCTCCCATATTTAACAGATGGATATGAAAGTAGTACTGTATCAATCTTTTCATTGAACTCCCTGCTCAAAAGTGAACCAGCCTATTTCTCAGAACTTCAAAGTATTCTTTAACTTCTCACCTGGCTTCAGTAATGTACAAATGTACTCCTGGCTGTGTCAGTACACCATGACATCACTTTGCACAGATGCAAAAGAGCACATTTCGGATCAAACCCAACCACACCCATCAGTGAAGCTAGGCGTGGACAGAGGTGCAGATGGAGTACATACTTTAAAACAAAGAGAGTGATGAAACAATGCTTTTCAGCCTGGTGTTAAGTGACTCACCTAAAAAAACAAACAAACAACAGAAACCATTTACATAACAGCAGCAAAGCAGCAAACTATTTACAGAACTTTGTGATTTTTAGTTGCTGAAACTTAAAATGGGTCATTCGATATGTGCATGTGTGCTCAGTGTAAGCACAGTCACAACCAACCCCTATCTACAGAAAACTTCAATAAGAGCATCTTGACAGCGTGTCTGAGTTTGAGCGAGTCAACACTTACAAGTCATTGCTTGGTATTAAGTCATTTTGTCCCATAAGACAAGAAAGCAGCATTCAGCCCGGAGGCAGAAGAAAAGGTCCGGCAGCACTAAGGCCTAATGTTGCACCATAATTGTGAGCCCGGAGCTTCAAACCTGGATTTCACCGGCTTATGATATATTATCACACTTGTTGTCACTGCTACTTTTAACAAGTGATAAAAAAGGTTGTCACTGCCTTCCAAAATGACCTATATCGACCTTTATGTTGCATACATGCTATTCCGATCGGCTGCTCCTATGGTTTTAGTTACCTTAAGATCAGGTGACAAAAAGTACCTGGTAAAGATTCTGGTCTCGGTTGAAAGTAACCATCATGGATTGTTGGTAGGAAACGTGATGGGAACAGCAATCTCTAGAGTTTAAACTGAAGCTCAAAATATACTTCACACCTCCGTGAGTGCGTGAAGGTCAGCGTGACACTTTGCGCAGACATCCGCGTACCTCCAAGTTGTCACGATTACTGTCTGCATGGGTGCAACGTGTGCTCCAAGAAAACTCCAGAGAGTAGAATAAAAAGAACTACTGCGTGTCCGTGGTGTCTGCAGCTGTTCATCTATGCGTCTGTTTGGGAGTATATTCTGGCCTTAAAGGGTAACTTCAGTATTTTTGAACCTGGACCCTAATGACCATCAAAATAAGTCCACTAAAAGTGCTTGCTTGGATTGTTATTCCAAGTGTCTGGTAACATTGTGGAAAGGATCGCTGCAGAGATAAACCTCTTTTTTTTTAGAGTAAGATGCGCTTTGGTTAACCAGAAACAGGTGTGTTATTGCCCTCACCAAACTAACCAGACTCCCTTTGCAAAACTGTAATTTTAACATCGTCGTCTTCATTCTTCATTTGTGGCAGGAATAATACAAATGAAGTGTATTTCATCACATTATTGTCAAGCATTATCGTTAGTGTAGGAATCATGCAATACATGTGCAATGCTAAATGGACAGAGTAGAAAAAAATGTAGAGAGAAGAAGGTGACATCTTTCCCCTTCAATCTCCTTGTTAAAAAAGAATAATTCGCCCACAGCCTGCAGTGCAGCTCCTGCCAGGGAACCCCGCTTCATGAAAAACAAGCTTTTCTCCGTTTCATCTCACCTCTTTGTCATTGTCTGTGTCTCTTGTGTCTGTCGCAGGGTTCACAGACACAGACGAATCTATTCGTTTGATCCCACTGCTTTATTGTGTCCATTCATTTGTACACTGATGAGCGAGGCGGCGGCAAATCCTTCATACACGCGCACACGCATTGTGCGATTAAGAAAAGTTCAAAGGGTAAACAGATGCCGGGGCACTTAGATGTCTGTGTGTTCTTTTAGATGAATGCCCTCACACACAGCTATGCAGAAACACACACACACACACACACACACACACACACTCATGTACTGTACAGACTATAATACCACAAATGCATCCAAAAGTTATTCTAATAAC